>VZZY01019840.1:247698-299014 GCA_013400335.1 Eurystomus gularis | reverse complement strand
CCGGGATGAGCCCGGCCCGGCCGGAGCGACCCTTTCTCTGCGCGCCCCGCCCCGCCCCGCCCCAGCCCGTCTCCTCTCCGGCGGGAGCACCGCTCAGGTGCGAGGAAGAAAAAGAAGACGCCGAGGCAGGCAAAAGGGAACCCCCGGTCAGCGAGGTCCGACCGGTGCAGGAGGCTGGTGCCTGCCCGCTGGGGTCACCTCTCGGGGCGCCGCAGAGGATGTGGCACCTCGAAGTCAGGTGGATGCACTTGGGCTTCTTGGGGGGTGTCAGGTAGAGCTGGGTTCCCGCCAGCCAAGGAGCTCTCTTCCTGGCGCAGGGCAGCTGAGCTTGCTTGCCTACAATTTGAACGCGCCTAACGACCAGGCATGAAATCTGAACATAAACTGGGAATTATTGGTGCTAAATACGCAGAGTGGATACCAGAGAAAGTGCTGAAGGGCTGCAAATGCAGGCATTCCACAGCTAGGAAACATAGGCTTGAGTTTGCCCGCTTGACCTTAACTTGTCATCCTTGCACACGTGTGTTGCTATACAGTCTGTCATTACATGACCACATACAGGCAGCTTTCAATTACTGCTGGTCAAATAGTCTGAGTTGCAGATAGCTGTGCCAGACAGACCATCGCCACTAGCCTCGTGGTACATGCACCCCGGCCTCTGCAGGCACAGCAGCCTGCTCCTGCGACAAGCTTAGGTCCACGGGGTGGATATGGTTCCTTTCACAGACCTTGAAGTCTGAGCTGATAAACTTTGTTGGCCCTGCTGCAGGCTTTTGTCATGGACAGTTCATGTGCCTTCACGCTGATCCTCTGGGAAGAGGAACACACCACTCTGCGGAGTTAGCACGGGTCTCTAGCTCAAGTTCCTAACTTGGCTTGAAAACGGGCAGCTCCAGCCCTGTGCCCGGAAGGGGAGGATGGCACAGAGCCTGCCCTTGCCTGCCCTAGTCTCCTGGGGGGCCTGAAGTTCAGGGGAGAACAAGTGGGAGTGGGCAGGGATGTGGGAGCTGTCGCAGATCCAAGGGCAGGGCTCAAGCAGCACTAAAAACATTTCTTGGACCCAAGGGGAGATGCAGCTAAAATCACTGGGGCATTTGTAGCCTGAACTGAGGTTCTTCTGCAGCAGGGTGGCTTTTAGCCCTAGTAATGGAGTATGGACAAGAGCAGTAGTTCCTTCTACCTGTGGGAGTTGTAGCATGTTATTTAAAAGCCACTGAAAGGTATTTTAATACTTCACTTGAGATGCATAAAGGAGGAGGCAGTGATTAAATTTTAATGCAGCAATGAGCAGCAATGGCTGCTCCCCCAACTGGTGTGGGATCACAGGAAAAGGACCACAGGAGTCAAACCTTTTAGAAACAGCATTATAGCACTCACCAGGCAGGGACAGGAGCTACCTTTGAGGAAAGCAGCTCAGGCATTCATCCTGCCTCTCTCTCAGGCACTCGATGAGCCACTGGATTGGGCCATTCATAACTGGTAAAAGCTGCAAGAGGCAGGATTTTAGATTGTGTTTTACCACAGCCTCCCAGTTGCATGTAACATTTGACTAGCTTGGGTAGGACAGGAGCTGTACAACTCTCTTTCTTCCCTTGAAAGCAACACCTTGGTTCCTGCAGCATATCCTCAGCAAAGCTACCAAAAGCCAGTGGTTGCTCTTCCTTTACTTTTCTTAGTCTGTTATTACTACTCCACATTACTATACGTTATACGTTCCATCGTCTCTCTGTTTCTCCCAGGCTTGGAAAGGTACATCTTGCCTTAGGGACACTACTAGTCCCATGAGAATTGTGTGACTTACGTATGTAGCAGCACAAGATGCATACAGTGCCAAAGCCACACGTGAGTGAGCTTGTTGAAAGGAAGCAGGTCCTGTCAAGTCTGTGCATCTCCACCATAGGGAGCATATCTTCATTTTGAAGGTCTCTTTGAATTTCTGTCCTTATCTCCATCAGTGGAGATGTTGTCATTTTTCATTGCAAACAGAACAGACTCCATACACAGCTCAGGTGTGGGATGCCAGCACTTTCCACCAGGGAGGTGGAGATAACATCTTGGTTTCCTTTGGTCAAAATACAGCTCCTAACATTGCAGACACTGGGGGGGTCAAGTAGCACCTGGCCCCAGTCACACACCTGCTGTGTGTTTTCCATTAGCAATACCGAGTGGTGCAAATTCAAATTCAGCAGGTTCTCAGCTGCCCCCAGGGTTGCTCTTGGTGTGTCTGTTCAGTAGAAGACATAGTAAATGTGGAGCAGTCCCAAAGGTTAACCTTACCCTCACAGGATGGGTCTCTGGAGGCTCCCTCTGTAGCCAAAGGAGAGGAAAAACTCTTCCATGTTAGATTTTTGAATGCTTAACTTTGGGCCTCAGCTCTGAAATACCTCTTAGAGGGGCCTGTCCCTCGGCACTGACTGCAGGGGCAGCCCAGAGAGGATAGCTTCCCTGGTCTGAAGCTAAACCTCAAGAGTATTCCCTGGGGTATTAATTTATGAACACGTCAGCCTGGACTAACCTTCCACATCACTAGATTTACAGACCTTGGAGACTGAGACATGTCAGAAAGAATATCAGTTATGAATAGAGATAAGTATGTGAAACAGTTCCTTATGTATTTATTTATGGCAGAAAAAGCCTCGTCTTGGACGGTACTGCTTTCTTGCACATGTTGGTTGCCATAAATTTAGGTTGGAATGCTGCTGTGGATGGCATTGACTTTCACCCATGGCAGCAAAAGGCTGCACAATGGTTTGCTTTAGTGACACATACAGTGTGGATGTGGAAGAGTAAGCAAAAAGGGTAAAAGAAAGGTCCTGTTTGAGCTCTCACTGCTGCTGTTGGTGGTAGGCAGGCACCTGATCATAAGCCACAGTAGCTGCTGTGCAGCTTCCCACCCCCATACTACAGCTGTACCCAACCCCTGGCTTGCACTTGCTGCTGATATCCTTGCTGAGCTGTGATTTTACAGCAACACCAGCTAGGAGGTATTCTTGCTGATGGAGATAGAAGGCAGGACCATTGCCAGATGAGAAGGAATCCAGTTCTCTGCTGCAGCGAGCTGCAGGGAGCTGGGATTAGACAATCTCACCTGGTACGGCAGAGCTGCTCTGGCCTGCTGCAGTATGTCATGTTGTGCAGTGCCACAAAAGGAGGAGAAGCTCATGAGTGCTGTAGGCTATTGTCATTTCCTCGTCTTACCACGGCTGTCAGGATGATGCCTTTAGGCATCATATTAATGAAGTTGTGGCCTTTTGACCATTATGTGGCATCTGTCATTGCTGATACTAGCCCCCCGTAACTATATAGCTTATTTATGCTCAGCAAAGATGTCACAGACAGAGCATTACCAAACCTGTACCTACTGAGACTAGCAAGAAGTATTCTTGTTCAGAAACTCCCTTCCAGGTTCAGCTGCCATTCTGCACTTAGACCTGTCAGTGACCTTAACTGATCACACCAAGGCCACAGTAAAGGTAAAAGCCCATAAGGTAGGAAAGCAGCAGTCAGAGCAGTTCACTCTGAGTCTGGACCTGCTCATTTAGGACTCTCAGCCTTGCTAGTTTGTTTCAGCAGGAGCATGTTAAGATCATGCCCAGAACAAGGGACATTAAGGTTTTAGCTGGGAGATACTTTTGCTAAAGAGTCCCTAAGTTTGAGTGGCTTGGGCAAAAGGCCTGTACAGGCGACAGAAGGCAACGCTGCTAACGTACTGAGGCACACATTTTCTTACTTCTAGTTCCTGCTTCCATACAGATTTATTGGCACAAACAGCTATACAGATATTGACAAAGCATGCAAGACACCATAAGTCTCTCTTTTAGGAGCTGCTACACGAATAGGTACGGAGAGGTACAGGTGTGAATATTCCCTGTTCCTCCTTGCTTCCACCATCTCTCATGATACTCACAAATACACTGTTGCTGCCCATTTGCCATCACCACTGCTGTGCAGTCTGAATTCTCTCTTGTTCTCTGGGCCTGGGCACCCTTTTTCCTCACTGCACTTTGAGAAGAAGAATTTTCTGATTCTCTGTAGGGCTGTTTCCCTCTCACCTCCTGGTGAGGATGCATACAAGCATTAGAGTGGTGAGTGTTTCTCTGCGTTAAGCTCTGTCTCCTGTCCCACTGGATTTCCCCAGGCACTCGTGTGCTGTCACCAGCTTATGCTGATCCAGCTCACTGCTGCTCTTTCTGGTACTTGTTAATATTTGTATTACCATAAACCTTTTCACTCTTAAACTATGATGCCACTGTTTTAGTCAAGGGTTTAAGGAGGCAAAATGCAGAGCCTACAGGAGTGCCTGTACCTGTAGCAAAAGGAATAACTGGACTGCATCATGCTGCAAATCATATAGTGCAGGCAAAACAGAATTTAAAAACTGGAAGCTAACACCCTTCTCCAAAGTCTCTTAATTATAGTTGTTATAGAGTTTACTTGCATTTGCAATCAGAGTAGGGATGACATTTCAAACTGAAGAGTGATTATTAAATTGACACTTCCTTTAAAATGTGCCTGAAGTTAAGGCTGACATGCTAATTGAATTTTATTAGTAAGAAATGTCTGTTTTAATAAGGAAACTTCCTTATCTCTCTAGCAAGTTCATGTTAAGTGCACACCTACTGAATGCCTGCCATCTCTACTCTCTGGCATTACTAGTCAGAAAAAACCCTCATTGGAGCATCCCGCTGAACAGTGAATGTTGTAATTTCCTTTGATACTGATATTAATTTCATATTCATACATCCCATTGACTGCTAGGACTGGGAGATGTCAAGGAAGAAAAGAAGAAAGATGTTTAAATAGCAACATCATTTAAACTTTTAAAAATAGTAATAGTTAAGTATATGCAATAAATCCAAGACCAAATCAAAACGGAGTTGGGAATTGCTGGCAAACTTCATGGTCCCCCCCAAATTATTAAACAGTTCCAACTGCTGTAATATGATAAATGCAAATACGCATGCCATAATCCTAGAGAATACTGATTCTCAGTTTTTCATCTCAGAAGAAAGGAATTTGGTGGATGACATTTGGGATACCTTTCCCAGACTCCATACCAGAACACAGCACAGCAGCGTAACTGCACTACTGGAGCGGCTTCCAGCTCCAAGCTGGACTTCAGGGAAATGAGGCTCTACTCCATGAGCTGTGCCGCCATGTTTTATGAAAGGCCAAGTGGGTATTTCTTCAGATGACAAAGCTCCCAAACTAAAGTTAGGCTCTCTTCTACATAGCAGAGCTCTGTTGAGGCAAAATCACTGGTGACTTCAGCTGAGCACAGTGAAGCCTGTCTCCAGCCTACACAGAGAAGTGGTTAATTCGATCTCTGCAGTCCCAAGTGGAAACATTCAGGGTGACAAAAAGTTAACAAAGGTGGTTATACCTAAAGAAAGCACAAAAATAAACAAACAAAAATAAATTATGTTCTTTAAAAAGAAATATAATCTACGCAAGGGAAATGGAAGGAAGAAAGAAGATGTTTTACTTCCAGTGTGAGATCCAAACACCCTCTTTGTTGCTCTGACTTCTTAATTGCACTTGATTTGATAGCAGTGGGGGTTTAAGCTGCACGTTATGGGTATTTTCACTGTTCTCTTTAATTTTGCCGGCTGGCATCAGGCGGTTTGTGCACAGCAAGCCAAGTCTGCAGTCTTGATTCAGAACTCAGCTGACCTCAGCTGACATTTTGCTTGTATCAGGACAGTGGGAGCAACACTAGTGTAGAGAAATGAAGATTTATTTGGAGCAGAAGGTAAAAACCCCATCATCCACAGATGATCATTTGTTCAATATTAACAACATGCATTTTTACACTTCCCAAAATAATCTGGCATGTGCTGATTACATGCTGAGCGTGTCCTGACTCTCTATCATACAATCTAAATGTGGAAGTAATTTTGAGTTTCTGTATTCTGTTGTCAATCCAGCTTGCAGCTCATGTCACCAAGTTGAAGCCAGTAAAATGTCACTTCCACTCCTTACACTTATGGTGAGGAGGTGAAGAAGGAGCTCCTCTGCAAAAGGCCGGGCCAGGTCAGTGCCTCTGCACTTTCCACTGCTTCTCCCAGAGGGGAGGAACTTCAGTTTGTTTGGGTGGGCGTTCACCTCGTCTGTACCTTTGTGTGTTGTGGCATGACCTTATCTCACTTGGCCTTGGATGCTGCTTGGAGAGCTGGGCATACTGAGCAAGCTAGTTTTGCATTTCTGAGAGAGGAGGGTATGTCTGCATCACAGGTTTCCTTGCAGCACCTCATACCAGCCATCCTCCAGTGGTTTTAGGCAAGCTCCTACCCCTGAACTTTCTGATGTGGATTTCAGCAGAGAAAGAGTGAGAGTGAATCACACTGGTTTCACCTTCCCAGACTCATGAGGGAGAGTGCATTAGGGTATTTCAAGCTCTAGCCTACAGTGTGCAGGCCATATTCCACTTTAGCGTGGCAGAAGTCCAATTTATCATAATGTTCATGCTCCAGGGGTCCAAAATAGCAAAAAAAAAGGGAGCAAACCAGGTTTGAAGGCCATTAAGGCAAGTCAATGCAAAAGCTCATGCTACCCTGCACGTAGTCTTTCCAGCTGTATGATCCCCATTATGAGTAAAAGTTTGTCTGCCAGGAGTAACTCTTTGATTTTGAAAGAAATCAAAATAACAAAAAGATAAATAATTACTTAGTAGGTGGGCTA
This sequence comes from Eurystomus gularis, assembly GCA_013400335.1. NCBI lineage: Eukaryota > Metazoa > Chordata > Aves > Coraciiformes > Coraciidae > Eurystomus > Eurystomus gularis. The sequence goes on along the minus strand of VZZY01019840.1, from coordinate 292,333 downwards.
ATTCCTTCTTCCACATCTTTGTCCACAACGGAGACAGAAAGAGTATCTTTACGCTCAGTGGCTTGGCAGTGCTTCCAACCCTCCACCAACAGAAGGGAAAGGCACCCTAAACATTAATATTTTAACTCTTACCACAAAGCAGCAAAGGCTGGCTCATACCCTTGAGCAGCCTGAATAGTTACTCCACGTGGCAGTACCAGTGCTGGAAGCAGAGCCAGTGGCCCAGCTTTTAAGAAGAACCTTCATCTGATATAAATCATTTCTGGTTGGAGACCACTTGTGGTCTCATCATGGCCAGTCAAATTGGCTTCCTGTTGTGTTTGACTAACAAGTAATACTTTTAAGTGCTCTGAAAATGCATTGTAATAGGAAAAGTCTGACAAAGTGAGTGATTACCTTTTCAAAGGAAAACAAAGTTTATAGAAGGATAATTACTCATCTTCTCTTAAACCAGAAAAAATATGACAGAGGCTGAAAAGATATTTTGGGGGGGGTTTAGAGAGGTATAGAAATATATTAAATAATGGAATGTCATTGGAGTCTGCTTTATTTTATGGATAAATAGAGCTATTATATAGTTACTCATATTCATATCTACTCTGTCTGTGTTCTGCCTAATGGGCTTGTTCCTTGTGTACAAAAAAAAGCCCAGCCCTATCCTGTTTACAGTTGAGCTGCAATATACTTTAAATTATTACTTCAGATTTTGTACATTAAGACTGTCTGCTGGCGAGGGGAAAACCCTCTCAGATTATCTAATTACGGCTTCAAGCAGCACTAATGAAGAAGTTACACAGGCTGGGGCCTGTTTTCTCTTCTCTGGAGGCATCAACAGCAAGTCTGTGGTTGTGGTCGCACAGAAATGGGGGAAAGGCTGGGGCTGCCAGACACAGTGGGAAGAGTGAAGTTTAGCACTCAAGAGTGCAAATGCAGAGTCAGGCCCACATCCCCACTGTAGGATTGAAGCCTTGATTCATGAGGCTGAGAGTCCCATCAATGCCTCCTTCCCCCTCTGCCCTGGTAGCCTCAGCTACCAGGCTGGCCAGGCTGGGTTGGGGATGGAACCATCCATGCTTTGGAGAGGTAAGGCATGCAGCTGTGCCAGTGCAACCGCAGCACGTGCCTACAGGCGTATTCCTGGCAATGAGCCGTGACCTAGGGCAAGGAGCTGCTGCCCAGTTTTGGGAAAGTCGTATCTGGTTGGTAGTAAGACTTAAGCATACATTCCCTGGAATCAAATGAGGTACCTATACCAATGTAAGGCAAGGTCAGTGGAGGCTCATGCGAGACAAGCCAGGCTATGTACTCACAGCAAGGACTGAACCATGGCGTAGAGATCAGTGAGCTTGCTAGTTTAGTATCAGCAGCAATTTAGCTGTAGAACTCACAGTAAAATCCTAGCATAAAAGTCACAGCTGAGCTCCATGCTGCTATTCCTGACCTGTTATGGATTCCAAAGCTAACTAGTTTAGGGTTAGCTGTGCTAATTTTGTACACACTTTTGAAACCATGGCATGAACATACGTGTAGTCATGTAGAGTAGCGCAGAGAATAGGATACCAAGGGGGATCAGAAGAAGCTCCACGGATAGCTGGCCTACACAAAACAAAAAGAGACCCAAACTCAGATGTTATTTAATTGGGATTTTCTTCTACATCTCATTAACCTCTGGGATGGAGAATCCAGCAAACCCGTGATTTATTTACCATATATGCACTCAGAGGATACTGCATAACTTAGTGTGCTGGCACTGTGAAAGTTATTTGCAATAATGAATTTTTTTAATTCTTTGGAGAAAAGTGAGTGCATATTCCCTTCCCCCACCATATTTAAAAAAAAAAAAAAAAACAAGAAAAGAAGTTGCAGAGTAACATTCAAAGGCTCATTAAAAGCAGCCAGGGAAAATAGATTATGGGGACTTCAAAGACTCACAATACTGGTTAAGAATCAGCTCTCTTTTTCAAAGAAAATGTTATTAGCTAATCCTTGAAATTTGGGTTTTGGCAGATGACACAGTATTTCCTGCAGGTGCAGAAACAAGACAGTATTAAAAGAGTTTTGGTAATGCACAAAAAACTTCCCAACTAGACTTAAGGTTCCATCTGTTTAAGCCAGCCTGGGTGAACTCCCTCATCCCTCATACATGTACTGAAAGGTAGCAACATTTCAGGAGACTCTATCCTACATGAAGCTGTATATCTCCTTTACTGAGAAAGTAAGTCTGTCAAGGTAGTGTTTTTGGTTTGTTTTAGGTTTTGTGCTTTTTTAAGAGGAAAAAAAATGCCTTTATTACTGGGTTTTTTCAGTAGTATCCAAGGCATTAACAGAAAAAGCAATGCAATGCATAGCAGAAACAGTGTCTACACATAGGTTAACAATTGTACTAATAAAACACTGTAAGTATGCAGACAAGCATCACTCCCCACCACTTTCCTGCTTACATCAGCATGAAGATGCTTTGACATATTGTCTCTTTTAAGATCTTCTTTACATGGTCCCTTGTGTGTGTTTTTGTCTGCTTTATCCACGGCTGATCTCAACTCCTCCGTTAGTTACAAGTCCCTGGTTATCAGAAGAGACAAGGCCAGCCACATCTCTCTGAAGTCCTTTGTTAAGCTGAGATCCTTTGGCTTTGATTTAAAACCTGGCTGTCACACAATGACAATTTTCCCACTGAGACTTTCACCCAAAATTTGGCCCAAAAGATGCCCAAAGCTATGTCTTACTGTTTCCATGGCAACCAATTGCTTGAAGTCAAATAACTGGACTTAAGATACCCTTAGTAGTTAGCAACCTGAAAAGGAGCACCTGAATCAATAAGGCATGATGGAGTAGCAACAACATTTGCAAGGAAACTTTATCCCATTTTTTAGCAATCCAAACAGTTGTTTTGTTGCTGTTCATTTTCAGATAGACTCTGAACAACATTGCTTATAAGTTCAATGCAGAGACATACAGGTGTATGAAATTCGAACCATGACACAACTGAAGTTCACAACTTGTAGAAAAGGGACCATTGGAGCTCATTAAGTTTATCATTAATGATAGAGACCCATGTCTGTGTACGTTAGGAGATATAAATGTTGTAGGGACACTGTAACATGTACCTCTTGACTGATTACTTTGCACCTGTCTTGAAGAAAGTGTTCTTGAGGTCATGAATATCGTATATACGCACTTGCATTTGCTTATAAGAGACAGTTTCTGTTATTACTCACAAGTTAATTCTCTGAAGTGTATTTTGTCCCCACGACATCAGATATAGAGTGCTGACACTGATATCAGAAAACTCAACACAGTTACAATTGTTAGTAGAGCCACATGTATATCTACTGCAAAAGAGCCACAAGATACTACACAGAAGAGTTAAACTGGTTCAAAAATGAATGTGTGTTTGTCTCAGATCTCAAGTCAGTCTGCAATGAACCAAGAGGTGCAGAGACAAGATAAATATTTTGGCCAGGGTGGCTTGTTTGCTTTGATTCAGCACCTAGAATAACTAAGTATTTCCCAATACATATTTTTAATTAGAGATCTCTGAACTAGCTAGGAGAGCTGGGACAGAAGGTAGAGTGTGGCTGATGCCACCAAATGGGATTAATGCAGCATTATTAAATAGGCATCACCAACATTATACAACTATGTGTCAAAAAAAACCCCCAAACAAACCAAACACAGGCATGAAACCCACCTAGGTCCACTTTAAGCCATTGCACAAGTGTTTTGATTTTCAGAAGATTCTCTTACTGGCCCTTATTGCTCTGATTTTATTGATATTTATACAGATGTGTCAAAATGCCTGCTGAAAATTTTAATCTGATATAATACTGTTCAAAGCACACGAGGGCTCAGGAGATTTAATTTTTTTTTTTTAGAAGAGAGGTTTAAAACAACTTGGGTGTTACAGAATACTTATTGCTCAAAGAAAAATAACTCAGAAGTTAGTAAGTGAAATAAGTGTTTCTGGAAATAAAAAGGCTACATCCTGTGCACAGGGCATCTGTGCAGAGCTGTATAACTTATTAGAGTTCTCATTTCTTTTGCGCACATTTATTTCCCTGCAGGTGACAATAAAATGATGTTGAGTGTACTGCAGGATCCCCCCCACACAAACTCTTCCCTATGGGCAGAGGCCCTTGAGGACAAATGTGCTAGGGAACAGGGAGAGAGGTTGCAGAAAAAGCACAGTTTAGGGGGTACTCTGACCCTAACATGAGTCTCTTGACTGAGATTATAAACATAAGAATGGTATCTAGAACGTCTGTACTTGCTCTTTATTTAATGTTGTGGGTCAGCGAGTTGTTCAACTGGTTAAGACCAGAATCGTGTTCTAAAAAAGACTATATCTGCCCTGGTTTGTAGAGTCTTCCTAGCTTGGACATCTCAGTTACAAACCAGCATCATGAGTCAGGTGGGATGAATCTGGGCCTCAGTATTTCCTTTTTGGAGCAGTATATGCTCACAATATATCTCGACACCTTCTGTATTAAATCAGTGATATCAGGGTTTCCAGTTAACTTCCTAGAATCTCTTGCTGTCATCTGGAAGGCATAGAAAAAATGACCCCTGGAAGATTTTGAGGGAGTGTTAGATATATGGGGGAAAACATCAGAAAAGTAGGGTGGCCACAGCGAATTACAAAAGCCACAGTGGATATAAGACACCTTGCTGACTTTACCCTATCTAAATAAGTGGGAACAGTGAGCAGGGTAACCAGTTCACAGGAGGTGGTACTGCATCATCTTGTATGATTTCTGCTACATGGAAATTTTCTCAAAAGTATTGTAGCATCTGTTCATCAACCACTGTCTTCAACAAGAAAACATCTCCCTGTTCAGCTGGAATAGCAGTTCAGTTGGATGCTCTACCTTTAAGAACAATCTCAACACCTTTATCCCAGACTACTGTCCTTGAATTATCAGCTGAGAATTTTATGTGGATTTCTCCACGGCTGCTATAGTGTCTGTTATAAATTTTAGTTTCCAAATGATGAATGCTTATTACTACTTTAATAAAAACTTCTGATTTAGTTGGTAATATTTACTCTTTTGCACCCATCTTGACAGCAGCCAAGGCTGTACATGCAAATAAAAACGTTCTGAGTATCCAAATAAGAACCAAGGGCATTTCCTCTGGTTCAGTATAGCCCATGCTACCCACACCAGGGTCCCTTCTGTGCAGGGGCAATGATGTTGCAGTGAGGCTGCTGACAAGAGAACGTCCCAGGACACTTGACCAATGAATGGTGTGGAACCTAGAATATTTAGGACTGGAATTGTATTGAAGATCTTATTCCAAAAAAAGCTTTGATAATCAATCAAGAGAAAGGAGAAGCATGAGGAAAGTACTTTTTTCAACCTTGTTCCTACAACTTTACTTACATTTGTTACTATTTTAACATTTGTCACAATACTTAAAAAAATCTTACTACAGGCAAGATGTCTCAACAATATTGTTTCCACTTCAAAACTAGATGCAGAATTCCAGTCCTGTGAGTCTTCCTTGACAAGCATACAACACTGAGCGTTGTAAAGTAAAATCAAATTGAAGTGGCAAGTCAGAAAAATCCATGTGCAGAACACATTAAAAATTCACTGCAACATCACTGATCAAGTATAAGGTCTTAGGTTACATGAAATGAGTTACTGAAGCACAAATTGTTCTTGAGAGCTACTTATCTTGCTCTCCATAATTAATTTAATACCTTAGATGAGGAGAACAAAGGTTAAGGCTTACTCTTCAGTGGGGGTCACTGTTGAAGAATAGCCTCTAATTTTTCTTCCACTGAAGTTCAAACACATCCTAAAACCACCAAGAATGATCCATACAGCTCATGCGAATGTATTGGAATTTGGTTGGAGCAGTTCATATCAACTGTCGAAGTGAATCTTGTGCAAAGTGTGCAGACTATGGGAAGTAAATTATTGGGTAATTAACACTCTATATGTATAACAAAGAAGTGAAACCAAAAGAGGGTGGGGAGATGTGTTTGACCTCAGATGAGGATTTGACAGAATGCTCTGGTCATGAAATAAGGAGTTACCATGGTCAACCTACAGCCCTCCTTCCTGCCAGGATGGCATTTAGAAACCTTCAGGTCCTGATTATCACAATTCACAGTTGCAAAGCCTTTTCACCCAAACTTACCTTTACTTTTAGCAGAAATGGAAAAGCAGAGTGTGGAGTTTGGAGAAGTCTCCACGTGCCCCAGACCCTCCCACAGCAGGGTCCACCAAAGGAGCAATATCCCAGGGGAAGGTGGGAAGTGTTTAGGAAATAAGCTATGCATTTCAATACACGCTTGTTCTCTTGTTCTTCAGCCTTACCCACAGTTAAGTTCTTCCCAGCAAGAACAAAAGCCTAAGATATTCAGGCTGACATGAACTGAAGGGTGCGTGGGGCTATATCCCTGTGTCAGTATCACGTGGTGCAGCTCCAATGACTTAAGTGGTATCAGGCCCTTCATCCCAGGTGATTGTCTGGGTCCCATTATGAAGCGCTTGATAATAGAAGCTGGTAGCCAGCCACAAGCACTCGTGGGGAAGTGCTATGTCTCTGGTGGCTTAATGGGTAAGTTGTTTAATAATGATGAGCAATAAATGGAATTTATACTCTTGCCTGTCTATATAGCTAGGCTACATTTGTATCAGCTGACTGGCCCATTGACTCTGCTTAGGTAACTTTAACATAGACCTGTATCTTCCCAAGTATCGCTTAACCCCTGAATTTTACCCCTTAATAGATATTTACTGCCATTCATTGCTGGTATTAGATTTCTTACTGAACCTGCTCTAATGCTTCCATTCTGGACTGAAGACTCCCATAAAACTGAAAATACCTCTTTAGAGCAGCACCACTGTTACATGATATGTTGTTCCTCAACAGCATGATCTTAATACCTGGTTGTATTCAGATTAAACAGGTGTTACTACTCTTTGCTTCTAGAGGACAGCAGCAGCAGGCCTCAGACCACAGGGGACAGATAGAATTGCAGGCAGCCCCTATGTACAGACATCTACTCTTAAAGGCATGGTTTTAATAGCATAGAATAACCATTCACACTGGGTCAGATCTTTTGCTCCCATAAACTGGAGTGACATCATTGGAGGTCTACCATTTTTAATGGCTAACATCTGGCTCAGAAACTTTAAAGGTCTAAAATGGGGAGCAAGCAGCTGTCCCCTCCACCCGGCATCAGGAGGGAAGAAGAAGGAGGTATTCAAGTAGTAGTTCCAACCATGAAGATGTTGATCCCTGCCTGAAGGGATTATGAACTTCAGCTTTTTACAGTTCAAGGAGCAGCCCCTACCACTTTAATCATCCCGAGTAACTCTTCTCTGGGAATAGGTTGAAAGGTCTGTTGGTTTTAGGGAGTACATGTGCAGTGCTTCACATAGTCCTATTGAAGTTGGATTGAGCTGGAGACATTCGAAATGCAGACATGGCATTTCCTACCCACTACAAATGTTTTGTGTATTTTTTAGCCGTTAGTATTTGTCAAAGTCAGCAACTCCACAATACATAAGAGAAACCTGGAGAGCATAAGAAATGCAGTTCATTTGGTCTTGAGCTGGGACAGAGCTCTGCCTTCTGCACCATGCTGGTTCGGACATGTCTGCACATGGAGCATGCCTCCATCTAGTACCTGGTGAGGAGAATCCTTCTTAGCCTCAAGCACAAGAGAAATCAGGATTTCAGGAAAACATTGAGAGAACTTTGAGAAATGTCATCACTCTGAGAAATTAACTCTATGAAGAATCAGACTTAAAACTGTCATTTTTAGAAATGGAGTCTCTGTTTTAGAGGAAAACTGCTGGCAAAGATCATTTAAAACCTAAGTATGTTCATGCAAGCTGTAAGCCTTGTGCTTTGTTTAGTGCTTGCAATCTCAGCATCTTTGCAACTGCAAAACACCAGCTCTTTCACTTCCGTGCACATCCATGTCTTTTCATATCCTTTCTCCACTGCAACTGATTAAGAAGTGAAGTGTGTCAGCCAGCGTTCAAGTGTGGTTAAAATACTCTTAGTACAAAAGGGAACATTAATTGTAACATGAAATATTTCAACTGGAGGACTTGGATGTGGTGCTCCTTCTACCTTACCCAAACAGATGTAAACGTGTGACTTCATCATGCACTTCTGTTGCACTGTGTTATAAAATGAAAGTTAAACATTTTGTTCTGCTCCAATTTTAGCATCATCCCCACAGATAATACAGAGCACTTCACAGACTTTTCAAGAATATCTTTTTTTTTTCCCTCATAATGTTTATGGAAAAAGAAATTTGTCATGCTACCTTGCAAAAGATGGTTGCTTTGTTGACCAGATGCCAAACTGAAGTTCAGACACGGATGACCAGAAATAAGATTTACTTTAATCCTACTAATCCTGAGCTGTTGATTGGTACAAGGCACCATTATAGCTGGGTAAGCTTCTCAGGTTTATCGTCTGATTCTGTTTGGAGTCATGAGATCACTTTGGATTCTCAGTTTTTCCCTTGTAAAGGGCAGCATTGCTGCCTCATGTTCTATTTTCTACTATAAACAATAATGAGCAAGAGAAATCATGGATCTTTGCCAGCAAATGCAGAAAACTCAAGGCAGGTGGTTTGCTGAGCCGGGTGATAGGTTCTACCAGAGAGAGTTGAATGAGAAGACGTGGGTCTGCCCTCAAGGAGGTTAGCAGTCTGCCTGGTTAATTATAGGACCTTCTCATACTGACTTCAGTGAAGCCCCAAGCCATCATCATACTTCTGGCAGGATGGCTTAGCTTTGTTTTGCCTCGGGGAAGAAGGGGAGAAATAGGACTCCAGAAACATTTTCTGATTGATTTGAGGATTACTGGGGGGCTGGTAAGGGTCTATTGATATTGTTCTTCCATCTGGAAGCAGCCAACAGACCTCCATGGATCTGTGGATTACAAGGTTGAAAACCACTCTAGACATGAAGCACTGACACAGTCCCATTAACAGCAGTAACCTGTGCATCCACGGAGGGGTACTGTACTCAAAGCCAGAATGCTCACACTACCTTGCTGAAGAACGAGTAGGGCCTTTACAGTAAGGTTGTCTCTTGACTAAACAGTCTGCTTCATATACTTTTCTTTTAAATATACTGATTACACTGTGTGTTCCAACTTGTCTGAGCTGCCTCACAATCCAGAACACCACATTTGTTTGCTTTGTACCTCACTGGGATATTATCTGTGTATCTGCTGTGTGCGTTTAAGATCCTCCGGAAAAAAACCTGCCCTTGAAGATTATCTACTTGAAGGATAGTTAGAAGGACACAGATTCCAATATATCTGATCACAGGTGTTACCTGTGAAGCTAACACCATAACACCAACAATGCAATTTGAGTTGAAATAAAAAGATATGTTTTAGGCTTAGCTTTATCTAGGAGCTTGTAGATAAAACCTGAAAGGATAGTAGATGAGTAACAAAAAGCTTCTGAGCTGTAGTTTCACCTAGAAAGAAAAGCTGAAGTTTTAAAGAGGTGAGAACATCTGAGTTAAGCTGATTTTTACTTTAAGAAAGCTGAACCACTTGGAAATATAAACCATCTATAATAAACATACGTTGTTGATTCATCTCAGCCCTAAGATGTTCTCCATCATTCATACTGAACATCTTCCTCCTTCTTAGAGGGGAGTCTCTTCTGCAGGTGCCCAATGTGTTCTTGAGACCAAACATAATAAAACATGACATACTACTGTCGCCAAGGCAGAACTTAAGAACTGCATAACTGAGGTTAGTTGCTGTTAGAGGTGGGATGTGTAACATTGACCAGCATCTCTATTTACTGGTCTCCAGCATACCCAGCTCTTGTCACTTTCCAGATGGAAAGGTATTGTTTTATCTACAGAAGTATTATTTACAAAACTGTTAGCTCAGGGATTGAAAGATAGCTGGCTGTCGTCTCCAGCATCCTGCTTCCCAGAGGCAGGTTGTGACCCTAAAACCTACCTTTGGAAAGTGCTACCTGGTAGAAATGTCAAATAGAAGTAAATAGGTGAGAAGCAGCAGCTCCTGGCTACCCAAGTTTGGGATGCAGGAGGTAGAAATGCCTGCATCTGTGAGAAACTGCTTGAGGGGAGCAAAAGAAAGTGGCATCCTGCTCCATGTGTCTTAGCTCCCCACCCATGGTGCATATCTCTGGTGCAGGGCGTAGGGTCCTCAGAGACAGGCAGTCTACACCTACTTGTAGGCCTGACAGAAGTCAGTGGAATCTCTGCACTGGTAAGTGCAAAGTTTAGTCCAATGGTAGGAACTAGGTGGTGTTGAAAAACCAAAGAGAATATTAGCTGGTGTGGTTAATAGAGCAACAACAATTTTCACTATTAAGAGACTGCCCTATTATACTGGAAAAGACATCTCAGAACATCCTTCGTTGCAACAGTTTTGTGTTTGCAGGGAATTATTACAGTCAGATCAGGGAATCGCTCCAGCAAATAGACTCAACTTATTTTAAAACTGCTCTCCCTAGACTTCACTGGTGATCTGATTCTTCGGTGCGACAGTAGGCATCTCTGCATCTGTTCCCATCAAGGCACGGGCAGCTCAGAGAGCCCTCTGATTGTCCTAACTTCTTGACTTCTGGTTATATACAGCTTATGCTTCTGACAGTTCACATAAATAGTCTTATTTAAAGCAGACCTGATGATCTCTTAATGCTTTTCTAGGCTAAGGTTTCAAAAGAGTTTTCTCTTTAATTTAGTTTATGGCAGCACTGTATTTCACAGCTGGTTTTAATGTATTTTTGGAGACTACATGGAATCGTACTTGAGTTATAAGGTATGTATATCAGATGGAGCTATAGCCACCAATCCCTGGCAAACTGTTAGATCAAATGAGCTGAATCTCCTCTACTTTATTGCCTAATTAATTCTTGAACGATCACTGAATTGCTGGAGTGGGAAACCTGCCAACTTTGGTCACACTCTGTATTGGGTTATGTCAGAAAGGATTGGAAAGTGAGGGTTTTCTTTAATCGGGGTTCACAGAGGAAAATTTCTAGGTAGGTGGGCAGGGACTTCTTTTGCCTGCTTGCACAACCGAATAGCAAGAGGAAGCAGCTCTTCAGCCAAGGGTCAAAATCTCCAGAGAGAAACAGATCCCACTAGGGAGCAGGACCATGAAAGCATTTGCATTCTCAGTGCCAGCTTGCTGCTAAACAGGATGGGCTTGATTATCTGCAGCCGAGTCTTCCTTGGATGACTAGATCTTTTGTGAGATTTGCAAGCACTATCAGAAGTGGGACAGCCGATTAGTTGGAGAGGTAAGTCATGGGCTGCTGAAGATGGAGTCACAGCCCAGAAAAATTTGTCTGAGAACTGACCACAAGGAATTCCAGAAACAATGTCCTAGGAAGAACATCGCTGCTGGCATGGTGGTTTTAGACACAGGACCATCAGTGAAAAACTTACTGTATTTTCCTAGACCAGCAATTTACTATTTCTGGGGCTTCACCCGGGTTTTGAGCAATAGAAAGACTGTTTTAAACATCTGGCTACATGACAGATTTACTGCCTACACACTCCCCCCAGAAAAATTAAAACCATGCATTTATTCTGCAGCCATTGCCCTTCAGGAGCACCTGACACACTACCCAGTATGCCCATCTAGAGGCCTCACTTCTGCACTGCTTTTCTGGATTATGCTGATCTACAGGTGGTAGCACAGAGGTCTGGGCAGCCTTGGCACTGGGTATTCTGCCTGGAAGGAGCTGCAGCTAAGCTGCTGAAGTGCTGTGCAGGGCTGAGTAGAAGGGCTGCTTTCATTCTTGCTTTCTGTGCAAACCAGCCTGGGTACCAGAAGCTGGGTGATCATATGATATTCCATCTGTGCCAATAACATTAGTACTGCCTTGGGTACAGGAGTGAGAAGTACATGGCTGTCTTGGCTATCTCTGCATATGTCTGCATCACATCTGTTAACCACACCTTGAATACCTCAGGAGGAAAGAAATAAAAGCATATGCAAAAACTGGTGGGGTCAGACCAGCCATTCACCTATCCCAGTGTTATCTTCAATAGTGGCACTTGGAAGGGCCAGTCAGGGAGCGCATACAAGCCTGCCCACTTTCCTTCATCACTCCCAGCATCCACAACCCACATATTTAGGATGCCAGAGGATACATCCCAGACTCATACCTTTAGCATTTGCGTATGTAACTGCTGTCACTGAATTTGCCCTATTTGTCTAAAGCAATAGGGTAGAAATGTTGTTGGCAAGGAGACCAGTTTATAAGATGATGTGGTTGTTGCAGCTATGCTTGTTCTTGGAATGAAAGGTGCAGTTGAAACCCTATGAATGAATGTCCCTATGTCCTCTTAATGTGTAAATAAACTGAGGTCAGACCTCACTGTGAGTTTAACTGAGGTCAGTGACACAACTCATTTGTTTTAATGAGAGGAATAAAATGTCCAGAGGCTAATAGAAAACTCAGAATCTGAAACTTAGTGGCTGTTTTACATTTGGATGGCAGGCAATCAGCTTTGAACTGCTATCCTGGGCATTACGGAGCTCTTCTTTTCCAGCAGACTGAAGCTCCTGGGTAGGAATCCGTTGGAAGTGTGGAAGCTCAGTGCTGCAGCAAAGACCAGTAGCAGACCCAAGGCAAAGGCCCAGTAACATTACTTAGGCAGACTTTGTTTTTCTGTCTGTTTCCTGAAATGCTCATTCATTCCCAAATGCTCTCCCTCCAAGTATCACCATCCTTTTCTCTGGCACTTGGCCTCAGTTCTCGTGCCAGCATCACTCCTATGCCATGCACGCCTCTGAGGCTTTGATGGCCATCTCCTCAGAAATAACGTGAAGTTTCTGCATGTGCGTGTAAACGTCCCACCTGGAGGACTGGTGCTCAGAGGGAATGTAGGCAATGCCTTCCTTCCAGTTCCTTAGCTCACATCTGCAGTGGTTCCCTGGGAGCCACTTTCCCACAAAAGCTGTCTCTGATGGGCCACCAAAGCAAGCAAACTTCTGCAACTAGCAAAACTCCAGCAACGAGCCCCATTGTCTTTTCTAGAACAAAACCTTCATTAAAAAAACCCCTTGGAATTTAACAGAACAGCATGTCTGAACACGTTAGCAGAGTTAGACCCCAAACAAATGGCAAAGATAACATGAAACAGAACCACCTCATGCTGTTTACCACTGTTGCAATGACAAACACCTCCAGTAGCCTTTCACTGCTCTCATCGCTACATGGCTTCTGCGATTCAGGGAAAGACATTGAGAAAGATAAGCCTGTTTCTGAGTAGATGTCTGTTGACCACATAGGGGTTTCTATCTCTACTAGTCACTTTACCCAGGGATCACAAATCAAAAGAATGTTGAAAACCATGGTCCTATTTAAATCATATAAAAGCTGTGCAAAACCAGAACTGTTACAAAAGCCCCTCTGGCATCCAGAAGACATGTGGTTATGGAGTGGGAAGACTATCTTGGTGATGCTCTTCTACCTTGGCCTCTCCAAGGGATGGAAGAAGGAGGAGGTTGAGCTCCCCATGGGAGAGGGAGCCCACAGAAAGGTGGATGCTCTCCAAAGTATTTTTGCCTGTGAGAGTGTTGCCCATGGGAGCTCATAATGAAAGCATGAGTTAAATGTACTTGTTCTTTCATTGTCATCACAGTAGAAGCACTTTGTATGGCAGATCTAGGGAAGACTGGAGATAGCTATTTCCCTTCGATGGTTAATGTACAAAATGAAAGGAATTGACGTGTTCTTGTTGAAATACTGACTCATTAAAAACTGCCACAAGAGCAAAACACTGTCTTCTGCTATCCTTGAATATAGTTGTGAAGTCTTTGCACAGAACTAATCTAGACAAGGACAACATTAAATTAACTCTATAAAATCACCTGTTTCTTTTCTTACCACATATATAGGAAAGCCCTAGGGGAATAACCATGTCCCTTTAAAGAGAAATTAAATTAACATAAGACTATTCATATGAATAATGTAAATCATATTAATTTACAGGGCTATTTTTCATACTGAATTCATTTGTCCATATTTCTAGAGCACTCAATAACTTCTCATTTCTTTTAATGCTGCATGTACTAGTTGTGGATAGTTAATCCTTGGAGGAAAGGTTAAGGAGCCCTGGTCAGAACCAGTGTCCAGAAGGTGAGGGAGAAATGGCCAGGGAGAATGGCTGAGAGCTACAAAGTGAGGCAATGCTAATGTTCCCATCTTAGATGCCAAGGGATTCTGCACTACTGTGGTCCCCCCATGCTATCTGCAGAAAAGCAGAGTGGAGGGAGGTGGGTATGTTGTGCCATGGCAGAGCAAGAAGGCAATGCCGCAGTGGGCAGGGCAGCTGGCCGTGAAGAGGACACCCTGCCCGTGGCTCCTGAAAACAACTCAAGACACTCCTTGTCCTGTGAAACTGTGGGCAGTGGCACAGCTGGTCTCATGCCAGCATCAATGATAGAGGTGCCCAGGACTTCTTGCCTCCCCAGTAAGTTCAGTCCTCTGTGGTTTGTGTTGCGATAAGCCTCCTTGGACAGAACCTCACAAGAGTGTCCTAAATGAGCTGGCACACAAGGAAAGCTTTCATTCAGGGAGCATTTATTTGCTTTGGTTGCAAGTCTGTCTCATGCCTGCAATGGTATAGCCTTCATCGATAGATATAGATCAGTTTTTGTATGCTCAGCACCTTTGCTTACATCTGAATTTTTTCCAAACCAACAAAGTTATACAGATCTGGCTGATATGTCTGAAGCTTACAAACTTCCTCTTTTCCACTCCTGCCTGTAATAGCTGACTGCCAGTGATTAGTCTGCTAATTAGCAAGGGTGGACCAAAAAGAAAAGGAAAAAAAAAGTGCTTTTAACTCAAAGATATAACCCCCAGGCACATAATTTAGGGATCACCATCTCCTAAGAGAAGCTGCTTGCCCTGCAATACATGTATTTATATTTCACATGGCGTGCCATCTCCTGCACATTCTTTCCAAAGAGTTAAAAAAGGAGAAAATTATACTTAATATTTTAATAATCTTTAACTATGAATCCCTAGCCACACTACCACGTAAAGGAAGAGACCCAGGAAAAAAATACTTATGGAGGAAATTTAAATTAGCTAGGCAACTTGCTCAAAATTATAGCAGACTTTCAGCACTTCAGTGAAGACAGGCTTGGTTCCTTGGGCTTGTTCATACAGAGCCACCTGGAGTTATAAAGCTCCAGCAGATGCAAACCCAGTAGTGTGTTTTTGACCATATACAATCCTGTAGTGCCACCACAGCCTTCCACACTTACGGTGGCACTGAGCTACATGAACTTTGTTTAGCTTGCAACTACTTTTCTCCCACTAATGACCAGCCTCAACATTTAAAATCCAAGTGAGAGGACCATTGTACTCTGAAAAAGCTACATGTCTCTTAATTCCCTGCAAGAAGGACCCAGATCATACCTGTAAGGTTCTCCTCCCCTTCCTTGCACGTTCTAGCTATCAGAAAATCCAAGCCAGAGCTTCATGGCCCCATGGCAATTATGTTAACAAGGAGACAGAGCCCACACAAGCATTAGTCACTAGCCCTGAAGAACAGCTTTGGATCCTCAGTAGAAAGGAGTTTCTTTTTCCAGGGTCCTCTCAGAAGGACCATCTTGTGTCACCTCCTGGACAAGGAAGCATAACAGCTCTCCATGTCAATTTGTCCTTAAGAGCTGTGTAGCAGGAAGAGGATAAATCTGCATTCCAAAAATCCTCTCCCTCCTCACTCTAGGTAGGTGGTAAAAGATGCTGTGAGAGGAGCAGGAAGCAGAAGCTGTGTGGAGCAGAGGAAGTGAGCCCCTCCCTGGTGTCATAAGCAAAGCCTCATGGGTCTACCAGGTGAGTTTCAGGACTTTACATGTTCATATTTGTCCAGGCTCTGCAGATGGTCATACTGAGATTGCTGAGACCAGTGCACCACATCCACTGGACTGCAGCTAAGGAGCTACTCACTGAACACAATTTGTTGTCGGCTCAGTCCCTCCCATTTGCATTAATGTTTTGTGCCATTACAAGGCCTAAGGACCATTACAGGAAGATTGGTAAGCATAAGAAGAAAAAGATGAAAAAATATTTCAAAAAGTTACCATCTTCTCCACAGGAACATAACACAGAGCCCCCACAGTTCCATGCATCTGAGAATTGACAGTGTTCAGAGAGCACATACCTCTAGCTCCAGCTACTCTCCCTGTGACAGGCAGAGAAGATGCAAGAAGTAGGTTTCCCATTAGCGGGGTGCTCCTGGAGGACCACACAAGCACATTCCTCTCCATCCCCTCCAGTAAAAAGCGGCCTCCAGCCTTTCACTGTGTCAGCACAAAGAGTAATTCACATGCATATGAATGCGTTTGGCTAATCATAGTGTAGGGATAATTCTCTGCATATAATTACATGCTGTACTAGGCAGTTAACACTGAAGGGATGTTAAGGTCTGCTTATATGTAGGAAGGGGGATGGAAGGTTATTATGCAATGTTCACAGGACAGAATGGGCAGTTTCAGTCCTGCTGGTGTATTTTGCGTAGACATTGAGCTGAAAGCTATATCTAACTCAGTGCAGTCCAGATTAAAACCAAAAATAGCTGTTGCTGGTAAGATTCAATTTATACTCTAGCCCCTTATCTTTGTAAAAAACTTAAATCTTTGCATGGGGATCTCCATCCCAATGATAGTTGAAGCTGCTTGGCTTGCTGGATTATTAATAAATCTGGTCCTACGCACCATGTTCACCGTCTCACTTTCAGAAATTCTGAGCAGCTGTGTATCTCATAGATGGCAAGAGATTAGCAAGTACATAGTATCCCTGAATATCATGACAGCTTTGTCTGGGGTTGAGGCTTTTCTGAAATATGTGAGTGAAAGAGAAATATGGAGCCCTTTGAGTAGAAATTAAATAATATAAACCTGAAAAGAGAACATCCTTTTCCTTATTTTGTGAATATATGAGGAAAAGTACAATCCAAAATTGAAAAACAGTTGAAAAAGAAAAGTACAGCAACTTCCTTGAATTAGGTGTAAAGCAGAAGGTGAAGAAAGTAATTCACAACACTGGGGAAACAAAATACAAGAAAACTCAGAAGTATCAGCAACTCGACAGCAAGTGGGATCCAAGCAGTTACAATATACAAGGCTGGTTTCCAAAGCTTGGGAGTCAAGCTAGAAAATTATGAGGTTTTAAAAGAATAGAAATTTCTATTCCAGTTTCCAAGCCTGGAGAAGATACACCAATTTTCTTTTGTTCTAAGCTATTTTTTCCTCTGCTGTCGCCACAACTAGAAGCTTAATTCATACAAGTCTGAAATTCTTGAACAATTAGTTCGCTTTCTAAGAGACAGCAAATATTAATAGACTCATGAGAAAGTCTTAGGAACTGGCAAGGCCAAATCAGGAACCCCTAATATCAGAGCAAACCCAGAGACAACATGAATTGCTGACTGAAGCTAGGGCAAATCTCCCAATAAATCCTGCATGAGCCACTGATTCTCTGTGTGACCTTTGGCAAATGGTTTGGTCTTGGTTTGTTCCTCTGTCTACTCAGCTAGAAAACCGGGTTAAAAAAAAAGAAGCAGCAGGAGCTGACTGAAAACCAGATGCTAAGCATGAGCTAAGCCTTTCCAGGTAAATAAATTATTTTTAAATCATTATGATAATACAAAATGTTCAGCATATCTCATGTTTTACTTCATGTATTTACTGCTGGACCCAAGCCCATTTACCTCAAGAGGATGAATATGACAACAGTTGAGAGATCTGGTGCCAAATCAATAGGAAGAGCCATCAATCCTTGCAGAGAATATCAGACTGCCAAAGACAACATTGTGATAACAGTGAATCCCACCCAGATTTCCAACTCAGCTCATGGCTGAGGCTGAGGCCAAGGTCTTTTTCTTATGCAGAAAGGGACAAGGAAGCTACTGTGAGACCCAAGAAAGTCCCTGAGCTGGTCTGTGTGGGGCTGAGGAAGCCCCACAGGAACCTCAAGACAAGGTCTTCTATTAGGGTGGTTTGGATCCTGGGAACTGCTCCCATGGTCTCTGCCATACAACAGGCAACTTTCCCTAAACCCCTCCTCACTCCAAAATAACTCAGACTTGATAACCTTCCAGAGACACACTGCAGAAGCCATTTGTTAGAGCTAGTTTTGGGGAGAGGTTGGGGACATATTCCAGAAGAAAGGGAGAAAAGGCTTGTTGGTTTGGGGTTTTGGGTTGGGTTTGCTGTTTGAGGGTTGTTTTTTTTTGTGGCTTTGATTTACTGCCAAAGTTGGCTAACTAGCATTTATTTACTGCTGTTGGCAGGCTAAGCGTACATGCTGCCTAACAGATTTATCTGTAATACTGCTGGGTGGTCACTATTCTTGTGTTGTAAGATTAATTGTAAAGACTCCTAGGGTATTTGGTACTGGGAGGTTTAGGCTAAGTAAAATAATAATGTATTTTTCTCCATGGCCCCATCCATCTACAACAGAGAGGTCAGGGACTGTAATAGACTAGTGGTGTAACTCCTTAAGCCATGGGGAGGAGCAGTGGCTATTACAGCACAGATAAGGCTTGTATACCTTATCAGATCGTTCTGCAGGCTCAGCAAGGCAATGCAGTGCTGCAAATACTGAAATCTTGCCTTACTGCTCCCTTTGTTCCTAAGAGAACACCACGGCTATGGACTGTAAATATTTCACTCTTATGGATTTCTAGACCTACTGTCTTTGTTTAGCCACCAGTGAACAGGAAATAAGTGGCTGGCTTGGAAACTCATATCTAAGTCCTCAAAAGGATCTAATTCTTCTTTTGACACCTAAATGCAATTGATTTCTCTCAGCTTGATTTGGAGGTCAGCACAAAAATGCCTCCTGGGATCTGTGCTTAAAAGCCAATGATCAATGAGGAAAGTATCGTTAATTCCTCAATTGCTCTGGACTGAACTGAGCTTTTCTTTTTGCCCTGCCACTACGGTGAGTGTGGGAAATGCTCGCAGAAAGCATTGAGCCATCACTAATCCAGCACATGCCTCTGGGTATCAGAGGTCAGTGATTTGCGCTGGGAGGGAAATTGCTGGCTCCCACCCCTTACAGCCATCCAGTAATCATCAACAGCACAAGACTTTCAGTGCCCACAACTTCACTTCTTTAAGCCATGAACAACACCTGCAAAGCCAGCAGTGTGTATTTTCATAGACGGAGGTCCACTGGCTTTGCAACCTCATGGCACAACCTTTACACAGCCATGTTTGTACCTGGCCAGTGGCAAGACGGGCTACTGAGGACACTACATGTGCTCACACTCATGCTACTGAAGGTGTTTCACCAGTAAGGAGGGGTTAATGGAAGTCCTGTTCCCTGGCAGGGTATGATGGAACAAACTGAGCAGATACATACCGCAGAGTTAGAGTACCAGTAATTATACTGTTTATTTTTTTAATAGTCCTTAGGGTGAGGAGACAACTTCACTACAGAAAATATTTTATACTGATACATTTTATGGATTTGCACTGAGAGAGTGTGAACTCACCTGCCAATTAAAATACCTGCCTTAATAAATCTTTTAGGACTTTGTCAGTTTTGGAACATTGGGTGCCATTTTCCTGGGGTATGTAGATTGCTGGCTGGGACTTTTTTTCATTTTATACTTCAGTGACCCCTTTTTTGGCATTAGCATCAGCATCCCAATTCTGTACAACTGAGTGGGTAATAACAAGAGCTTAGAAGCACAGGGACTGCTGCTAAACTCACAGGCACACACAGCAAGCAGAAGCTTCATAGTAGAGTGGGGAAACTTCAGACAGCAAATAACCCCCTTCTGAGTTTCTAGTGCTCCGGCTACAGTACGATAAGGTCAAGTGCCATCTAAGACCTGCAGAAATGTCCCCTTTCACTTTTTCTTCCTGATCCAACCCTATGTTACACAGTGCTTGCACAGCAGCCCATTGAGAAGGGGGAGCAGCTGATTTACATCTGGTGGGTCCCCAGATCACCCAATGCCTGGGACAGCCCAGGCTCCTCCACGAGCTGTGAGCTCTGACCCTGCAACTGAGAGGGGAGAGTTTCCCACCCTTGACCAAGCTGTTGTAGGGCTGCTAGCAAGCACACTGGCCTGTTTGCTCCTGTGCTGAACAAGCATCCCAACATTGCTCTTTTTTATTCTCTTTCTGTAATTCCCCTTTCCAAGGACTTCTGCAGGTTTCTCTGCTCCTGTTCCCCTATGTTAGCAGCACACCAGCAAATTGGGTCCTTCTCTTTTTCCTCCTCTCTGCAGCAGTTTCCTCGCTCAGACTGCAGCCTTCGCAGCCCTCTCAAAGGAGTAGACCTTGCTCACTATCCCTGCAGGTTTCTTTCTCCATCAACAAGGCACAGTTGCCAAATTTGAGCAGGTGTGATAAGCTAACCCTTCTCCAAGCAAAGACCAGGGTGATAACACAAAGGTTATCAAACGTGCACACCCTTTTTTTTTTCTTTTTTTTTTTTCCAAATACACAAAACTTTTACCAGGTTTCTAGACCCAGGAACCCATCCATCAAAGGCATAGCATGGGCAGGGTGAGAAGGCAGCAAAGAGTTGAAGCAAATGTGCTTTAACCAGCCCTGGAGACCATCATATTTTCAGGCTAGAGCAGCCCGGTATTACAAGAGCTTTTTTGAGATGCCTGAGCAGGAAAGCAAAGTGAGATCTCCACTGGGCAGGAGAAGCACCTCAGAAGATATGTGGATTAGGTAGCTTCTGACTTGTTGGTCCATGGAAGGACCTGCCCAGTCCATTCTAGGGGCTGTGGGAGCAAATCTTTCCTCTCCTCCTGACAAAATGACCACACAGATTTTCTGCTCTGGGACAAGATTTCAAGCATCACCTCTTGGAGGTGGGAGAGACTTGCTAACCCAAATGAAAACCCTTGGAGTCCACCAAGATTAGGATGTCTTAAATAATGGCCACAGACTAGATTGCCCCAGACTGTGGGAGAAGAACTGCCCTGGAGCAATCCAGGGGAATCCTCTTCTTTACCAATTACCCTGATCACCTCCTTCTCCTCTTCTTCCCCACAGGCAGCATAGTAAAAGAAAATGGGATGATAAGAGGCACTTTGTTTTCTCTTAAGTGATGGTCAACTGTGTGCAGCTTAGGCCTGCAAGTCCCCTCCTTTTCCTTTTGCTATTTGGAAATAAAGGTTCAGCTGTCTGTACTAAATCTGGGACAGGCTGAATAATCAACGACTGAATTGGAAAAAAACTTACAGAAAAAACTGGCCTTTTATTTTATTTCTTTTTAATTACAAAATTACATTATTGATAGATTCTTTCATGGATATATCACCAATTTAGTGGAAGTTTTGAATGACTAAGGGTTGCAGTTGCTGGCTCATTATAACCATTGAGTATATAGCAATGTTAGTGTCAGCAAAGCTGACATTTTAATGTCAGAGTTACCAGTTCTCATCAGAAAAAGAAGTAATTTCTCTGAACTGCGTTTGTAAATTCAGTGCATGTTAAAGTTCCACTCTCTGCCTTTGAGCCCAGTGGTTAGTGATAAAAGCAGATCAGAAAGTGGGGAATACAGAATATAGCTCTGCAACAGCTCAACTCTATTTTCCTTTTCTTCTTTTTTTTAGTAAAAGTATTCTTCACAAACGGAAAGTTGCCATTGCCATTTTTGTTACAGAAAGGCCTTTTTGCCTCTCTCAGCAAAACTTGAGTGTTCTTGTCTGTAAAAATATCACATTTTCACCTAGGGCAAATTAATGGAAATTTTCAAAGATTTACAACAGAAGCAAAGTTTTAATTTTCATGAATATGCCCCAGGTGAAAATGTGACATTTTTACAGAGAGGAATGTACCATTCTCCTTGGAAAATGAGTATTTTCCTAACGAAACAGCAGTTCCATTTTAAAAGCTGCCCTCAATTACATGTTTTAGAGCTACAAAAGCAAAGTTTAATGCACCCATAAACCCTGCTCCTTTCCCATTTTGCCACAAACAGGAGCTTCTCAGTTCTATCAACAGTACTATTTTTATTGTCATTATATTTAGGATCCTTAATCATGGATCAGAGACGTGTTGTGCTAGGCACTGTATAGAGACAGAACATAAGGCTGGTTCTTGCTCCAAAGAGGTGAGCCCCCATGGCAAGAAGCAACAGCATGGGGGAGTGTGTGGAAAGGAGACAACGGATTATCGACAGAAGAGGTTTGGAAGTTGATGTACCGCAACCACTTTGCCTCGTGCTGGGAGAACGGAGTTGCCACCTATCAAATTGCAAAACCTTTGAATTCGAGCTAAGGATTAGGGGCAGACTTGGAAGGATCTTGCTCAGCTGCAACAGCCAGAAAAAGATGAGGTGCAATTCTCTTAATGCAAAATTTTCCATTTGTCCTGCTGTCAGTTGGATAACAAGTTGCTTATCTATGAAGATGGGACTGATATAAAACACCAGGACAGAACACCTAAAGGCAGAAAAGGTTTCAGGGGTGACTGTAGCATGAGAAACCAACAATGTCCTGCTACTGCAAAACCTGTAAGCATTGTGCTGGGGTACAGCGTCAGGGCCACCATTTATGAGCTGTTGGACATACTTTTGGTCTATTTAGTGCTGCTAAGGTCTCAGCTGGAATATTTTGCTCAGTTTCAAGCACATCTTATTTTTTTTAGGAGAATAAAAAAAAAGCTATGTGCAAAATCCTGTTCTTCAAAGTAGCAAAATCAACTACAGATCTGGAATACATGATTTATGAAGTAAGACTGAAGGAAATTGGGTTGTTTAGTCTAGAAAATACAAGACTGAAGGGAGACAATAACAATCTTTAAATACATTGAAGTTACCTGCAAATATGGCGGAATCATTTCAATGATAGGATGGAAAATAACGGGCTTTAATAGTCACAAAAAAGATTTAGTATAAATGTGAAAAAAACATCTAATAGTAAGGATGATTAAGCACTAGATAGATTGGCTGGGGAAACTGTTACATCTCCAGCATTTTTTCTTTTTTTTTTTTAAAAGAGCTCAGGCAAACATCTGTTGTGAACAGCTTAGGTACAAGCTGATCTTGCTGTTGGGCAGAGAAGGGATCAGATCTGTGGTAAGCCATCAAGGTGCTCCGAACCGCACCAACTGTCCTGCCAATAGTGCATTTGAAACGTCATGGCAGTCAGGTGAAGCCCCTAGTGACTGGAAGAAAGGAAAAATCACATCCATTTTAAAAAAGAGTAGAAAGGAAGACTACGAGAACTACTGACCTGTCAGCCTCACCTCTGTGCCTGGCAAGATCATGAAACAGATCCTCCTAGAAGATACACTAAAGCACATGGAGGACAGGGAGGTGATCCAAGAGTGTCAGCATGGCTTTATTAAGGGGAAGCCCTGCTTGACCAACTTAGTGGTTTCTACAATGGGGTGACTGCATCAATGGACAAGGGAAGAGCTATGGATGTCATCTATCTGGACTTCTCCAAGGCCTTCAACACGGTCCCCCACAACATCCTTCCCTTGAAGTTGAGAAATATGGATTCAATAGGTGGACTGTTCAGTGGATAAGAAATTGGCTGGATGGTCACATCGAGAGAGTAGTGGTCAATGGCTCAATGTCCAGATGGAAAAATGTGAAAAGTGGTGTCCCTCAGGGGTCCATACTGNCCAAGTGCAGGGTCCTGCACCTGGGCTGGGACAACCAGCATTATCAATACAGGCTGGGAGAGGACATGTTAGAGAGCAGCTCTGTGGAAAAAAGACTTGGGGGTACTGGTTGATGAAAAGCTGGACATGAGCCACCAATGGGCAATAGCAGCCCAGAAAGCCAATTCCATCCTGGGCTGCATCAAAGGAAGTGTGGCCAGCAGATTGAGAGAGGTGATTCTGCCCTTCTCCCCTGCCCTAGTGAGACCTCACCTGGAGTACTGTGTCCAGCTCTGGAGCCCCCAGCACAAGAAGGACATGGACCTGTTGGAGCATGTCCAGAGAAGAGCCACCAAAATGATTAGAGGGCTGGAGCACCTCTCCTATGAAGACAGGCTGAGAGAGCTGGGGCTGTTCAGCCTGGACAAGAGAAGGCTCCGAGGGGCACCTTATAGCAACCTTCCAGTACCTGAAAGGGGCCTACAAGCAGGCAGGAGGAGATCTGTTCTCGAGGGTCTGTAGTGACAGGACAAGGGGTAGTGGTTTTAAGCTAGAAAAGGGTTAGATTTGGGTTAGACATTAGGAAGAAGTTCTTTAATATGAGGGTGGTTGAGCACTGGAACAGGTTGCCCGGAGAGGTGGTAGAAGCCCCATCCCTGGAGTCATTCAAGGTCAGGCTTGATAGGGCTCTGAGCAACCTGACCTAGTTAGAGATGTCCCTGCTTATTGTAGGGGGGTTGGACTAGATGGCCTTTAGAGGTCCTTTCCAACCACTGGGCATTCTGTGGTTCTGTGATAATCCTTTCAAAAACAGTTTGGAAGATTTATGGCACATAGAGTGTAATATATCCTGTGGCATGTATTATAGCTAGGAGCCTTCAGCATGTACATATGCTGGAGTTTAAGGAAGTCACTAGTGTTTCTTAGTGCTTTGAATTTTGGTGCAATCTGCAGTTTTTTGAGAATGTGACGGGCACACACTCTCTGGCAAGGAAAAAGCTTTCAGACTTTTTAAAAGCTTCTTCCTCTTAGGCACCCAGAGTCACTAATCTCCTGTGCAAATTCAAAGGCACCTCTGCTCCACAGTCTTTACCAGATCAATTTAGGGCAAAACTTAATCGGCATTCGTAAAAAGAGATGATTGTTCCAAGAGAGAGCAGGGAAATGGGAAGCAGGAAATGTGGTTACATACATTGATGAGAAGTACAACCAGTGAGGCTTGAGCAAAACATTGAATCAAATCATAAAAGTCACAAAGAAGAGATTTTGGAGACATGCAGAACAGTCAGGAGCTTGTGCTCTCCCAGAATTTGTTCTGTGGTTTGGAGATTTGGGTCAGACCACACAGATCAGAGGGAGTTTGAAATGACGAGGGTGGGAAGCAGAAAGACCCACACCACAGCAAATGCAACCCTAGAAGTCATTTGTAGTAAGTGCCTCAGTCTTACCCACCTAAAACCCTTTTCAAGTGGATTAGGCTGAAGAGACTAGGGCTGCCACAGCATCCTGCTGCTTCAGCAGTGGTAGGTGCTGCTGCCTAGCTTTGGAACAGGCATGTTGAGTACTGAAGGCACCAGCAGATGAAAAAGATTGCCCAGATACTCTGCAGCTTTTTCCTGTGGTACATAGCCTTATGCTGCAAAAGGGGCAGAAGCCATTTCACTGTTACTACGGTAAGAGCACACATGTGAGAGAGTACTAGGGTGAGAGACTTGCTGTAAGATGTAGTCATGAAGTCTTCTGACATCTTGTCTATTCTTTACAATATGGTGAAGTATTTCGCTCTGCAGTGCTTGCTTTTTACTCTTTGACCATTATGACTTGACACATGAAGAGTTTGCTTCTTGAAATACAAATGGTCACATTATGGTTCAGCACAGAGAAGAGGTGGTCAAGAGACAGGCTGTGACGCAGAAACCATTTTGGTTCTTGTCCTGCCATTCCCACTGCCAGCTGTAGCTGCAGCTTGCTGTGGAAACTAGTTAAAAACAATAACTCATTAGCATCACACTTCTTCGAAAATACTTACTCAACCATCCTGGCACCACAGATGCATGTGTGTCTTCACACCTGTCCTGCTAATGCCACGAGATTTGCCCAAGACCATTCATGGGGAATGAGAGCAATGATCTCCCACTGCATACACAAAGAAATGAAACATCTGGAGAACATGCACTCAACACCTCAGGTGCTCATCTGTAACACTGCTCATTACTATGTTTCTGCCCAGAGAAACAAATCATAAGAGCGAGTCATATAGTCAAAAAATAACAATAAAAATCCTAACCCATCTCAGACCTGTCCCATATCAGGAAGATGATGCAAGTGACAGCTTCCCTTGAATGTGTTGCCTTTCTGTCTAGTACTAGTGCAGCTCTGGTGACAGACAGGACAACCACTGAAACATGAATATAGGCAACAGTGGGAGATTTTCAGAAAGTACACCCACACAGGGGCCAGATTTCCAGCAACTAAAGCAAGGGTGTGCATGCAGTGTGTGAAGCTGCACTGTGGATGCTGTCAAGTAGATTAGAAGCGGGTGGAAGATTTATCTCTGCGTACACAGACCGTCTGAGTTTTCTTCCAAAATTTTCAAAGGGAAGTGTAGTTCCCTGCCTCTGAGGAAAATGAATAATTTCTACAAGATGTGTGTTTTATGCTTGAGCTCCCTTCTTTCATATAGAGGGCAATTATATTTTTCCTTTTCCAGGAAATTATCTCTTCTCATTTTTTGTTTTTGTTTTTGTTTTTTTGACACAGGGAACAGGGGATGGGGCAGACCAGAAGTGACCAGGAGAATGCCCATCCAGTGGGGAAGCGAGGTCCCTATAGGAGATATTTTTGATACCAGGTAGTCTCCCGCTTCTCAACTTTGTGAAACCCCTGAAAGGTCTGGATAGATGTGCCAACAGCACACATATGCACATGGGAGTTGGAGGTGAGTGGAAAGAAGGCAAAAAAATGAGGATAAGGGGGGTTTTTTTAGGCAGATTTTGACAGGAAAACAGTCTGTAAGTCAGGTTGCCTACAGAGACTGATTCATTTCAGCTTGAAGCACAAATGTGGTTGCTAGCCTAATTCCCACAAAGCCACAGAGAACTTCCAGTAAAGAGTTCATTAGGCTTTGACAAACTATATGCACCAGGCTGTGTGTGCTTGCTGGGCTCTCCTGAGACTGTGGAAAGTATTTAACACAGAGGCAAACATCTTAGAAGGGAAGGTATCTTTTCCTCATATATTTCCACATAAAGCATTTTTGAAAGATTTATTCAGTGCAACTTGTTTTCTTCCAAGCTGCCATGTAGCTCCCAGGAACCGCTCTGACCTTGGTTAAGGGTGGGAAATCAAGGACCTCAGCTCTGAAAACAGCCTTCCCAAGCTGCTCTCAAATTGGTTCCAATAATCTATTTTCACCTCCCTTTTAGGCAGGCTAAGTCACTTCATGCAGTCAAAGGAAAAAACAACAATCAAATTAGATCATATTATCAGCATAAGATAAAATAGTAGTGGTTTTATTTTTTTGGAGTGTTTTTATCTCAATGGCACAATTTGGAGCAAGTCCAAACACTCAGAAATTCTGTAAATTTGCTTGTAAGAGCCCAGCAGGGGGTTTCATGGAAAGCACTCCAGTATATGAAAGAATTTCTGAACAACCAAGCACATTTACTACAAGATTTAGTATGGTTTCTGCAGTGTGATTTGTGGAAGTCTACCTTTCTGGTTGCTACTTCCCACCATTATGGTTTCACTAAAAAATGCAGGGAAGTTTTTCTTTTTTAAAAAGTTATGACACTAAATAGCCAAACAGCTAAGACTTTAACAGGATTGTTGTTCTAGCTTTAAGGACTTGAAACTTGTGGGGAGAGAAACATCTTTTATTAGAGCTACGGACAGGCCTTCAAAAACTGACAAGTCATTTCTTCGGGCCTGAAGCAGATATTGTCAAAGCCCAGTTCTGTTTGGCCTTGAAGAGCATGATAAACTATTATTTTGATGAAAAAATTATCATCCAGGCCCAACCATGAACTCCTGTAGACTTCTATTAGTGAGCTGTGCTCTTAAAAGCTAATGCATTCTAATTTTTTGGGCTCTGTAACAACCCAGCAATCTTTTCTAACTTGCTGAAGCATCCTCAGCCTCTGGCATGTCAACTTGAAGCCAGAGGAACACCAGCACTCTCCCACAGAGATGAGAAGGAAGGGCTTTTGCAGCTTTTGAGCACTGTGCAAAAGCTACGTTGGTCCACAAGCTGCAGGACCATGCTCTTCACTTGGCTTCCCACAGCTTCTCAGCCCGCCATGCAGGTTGGACACCACCCAGGGGGCTGGACATCTCAGAAGTCCAGTCCTACTCATGCCATAAAACCAGGCAGCCAGGTGATGGAAGCATCCCAGCAATTCCTGGGGAGCTGCCAAGTGAAGAAAAGGCTTTGCAGTCTCTGCACAGCACAATTGCAAATGCTCTGTACCCTTCAATCAGAGCTTAGTCCCCACTAAGCACCAAAGGATTCGCGGCTTGAGTGTCTGTAGGAAAGCATCCTCCATGAGCACTGCTGGTCTCAGGAGTGCCGTGCCTCCCTATGCCAATACCACAGGACTCTAATTAGGAATAAGACCATGAGAGACTGTGATCTGTAACATAAAAGGGTACTTGCCTTTCAAACCTGGAACTTGCCCCACCATCCAAGCACCATCACCCTTTTCTTGGCTCTGCCAATGCACCCATGTGGGAGAGCACCGCACAGGACGTGGCCCCAGCAGCTTTCAAGTGCTTTTTGGCTGGACACCAGTGCACCATCATGCTGCTGATGTAGGGATGGTGTAGCCTCCTTAAAGATAACAGGAAAGAATGCCTTTACACTGTTTTATTACTTGTATGCATACATTAAAAAATATCAATTGTTTTACATTTAAAAGAGCTGAATACTTTTTACTAAATCGAGAATTTAGAGATTTTTTTTAAAAAGTCATTACTTCAAATAAGTTCAAGTCACTGCAGTGAGAGAGCAGGAACAATAATCTTCAGAAAGCACAGAAACATGGCAACAATCGTCACAGGTTTGCCTCAGTCTCTAACATCAGCTCTCCCTAGCAGTCACCAGCCCTGGAAAGGTCATTCGAAACCTGTTTTGACTCTGAAAAATGCCTATAAGTATTAGTCGCTTCAGGTACTAAAACAAAATCCATCTAATCAATCACTTACCTTAAACTCATTAGCCACAAACATTAAAAAAAAAAGAGCAAATAGTTTCCTTTGCCTTCATGAGCTGGGTATTTTTCCCTATCGTTGCACCCAGCTGAGAAAAAGTGAGGCTACCCGTTCTCTTTCATGGCTGACAAAATTGTTAAAGTGGAAACTTACCCTCCAGAAGTTTATAAGGAAAAGGAGATTGCCCACAACTTCCTCCCCTGTTGCTGTGCAGAGTATCCTTCAGTAATTCTCTAGTGCTCAGGCACAGGTCTGCAGTCCCTCAAACACACGTGCTGACAATGAATGGGCTTCAGCAGGTGGGCACAGGTGCTTTCCTGGGATAAGAGGGAAAGAGTGCCTGGTCCCACCCATGCAGAGCGAGGTTTCATCCAGCCCTCCCAGCCAGGGAGCCACCAAGTCCCTCCTACCCCTCGATGGTGCGGGCTTATGCTGCACCTTGCAGGGGTTTAGCATGTGGCTGAGGAGCT
The DNA here is from genome assembly GCA_013400335.1 of Eurystomus gularis. Classification (NCBI taxonomy): domain Eukaryota; kingdom Metazoa; phylum Chordata; class Aves; order Coraciiformes; family Coraciidae; genus Eurystomus; species Eurystomus gularis. The sequence goes on along the minus strand of VZZY01019840.1, from coordinate 263,060 downwards.
TTTAGCAATGTCTGCTGGGGGTATCGAAGGCCTGAGAGTGGCATAGGTGCCAGGGACAATAGCCAGCCCTGCCACGCTAAGGGCCAGCTTGGCCATTCGCCAGGATCATAAGCAAAACAGTTAATTTGCATCTAAATTACTTAGGACTTTAATCAGAGATTAATAAACAAAGGTTTATATAATTATTTCTACAAATCACAGCAATAGAGGTTTGCACAACACAGCAGCCAGCATCATTTGCTCTCGGGGCTGCAGGGAAATGTGGCTGGAAAAGAAAATCCCGCTGCTCCACTGGAGCCAACTTCACCACGTGCGGCTCTTGCTTCAGCAGTGGCCAGACCCCTGCTAGAGCACAGGCTCCCTCTCCCCGTTGGGGATGGGGAAGCTCTGCCTTCACCCTTGCAGCTGGGTGTCTCTACCAGGTCCCTGGCAGGCAGGGTGCCACTTCTGCCTGCAAGCAGGGCTCAGGCCTTAATTATCTCCTCCTCATCCTCCTCCTCCTCCTCACCGGGAGCTACCCTGCTTCAGTGTGGCCCTGCTGGTCTTGAGCTGCCATCCAGACCTCCTGAATTGCCATGCTTAGACCACCCAGTGCAAGGCAACCCTGCTAAACACCCCCCCCACCACAGCAATCACTCTTACTGCTTCTTCATACCGCATCAAGAAAAAAAAACCCAAAGCATCAGTCTTCACTAGTGGAGGATCATCTGCTTATGCCATGCCTTTTGCAGCTGGAGAGGCACTGGTGTGGTCCATGCACAGACCAGCACTTACCAGGGAGGGTGGAAGAGGGGAAACCAGCTCTCCTCCACAAATGTTTCATGCTCAAATAACACAACAGCTCAGGGAGATTTATACTTATACATATTAGCCTTAAATCACAGATTTGTCAGTTGGTTGGTCATGTTGACTCCCCTCCTTTATAGTCTCCGTTCTTTTTGCCTTCATGCATGCAAATGCTACAGTTTAGTTAAAAGAAAATAGAAGATTGGACTTTAGGTTCTCGCAGTAATCTCAACCACTTAGCTTTATGCTGCTATAGTTAGTCCTATAAAAATAGAGGACTTTAAGTCAATACTGCCTAGAAACTGCTGTTGCATATAAGAGAAAGGAAAAGGGATCTGTCTCCTTGCTTACAGAAATGCAAGACCAAAAAAGTTCCCTGAGCACAAAGGTGGTCTGTTCTGCACAGCTACATCAGTACGCTCAGCAGAGCAAGGTCAAGAGAGACTCCGTTATACAATAAAACAGCAGCTCACTTGCCCTGTTTAAGGAGTCACATCCTTAGACATTGCTAAAAAAAACCCCTGCTTTAGCAGGAAGGTACTGCAACACATCACTGGCTTGAAGGACATGGGTGTTTTTCCAAGAAACTTGAATTGTTCTAGGCTTTAAGTTTCATTCCCTCAGCAATGCTAGGCAAGGACGGGCACAGCAAGTCTATTTTAGCTTGCTTTTTGTTGGTGGCTTGCAAATGGAATCTCAACAGCTTAACAGTTTAACACAGCTGGGAATATTCAGCTTCAATGACTAAATATGCCTGGAAGATGTCGTAGCTGACTTGGAGGATTTTACATTTATTCTGCCCAAGGGTTTTCTGTAACACTGTTCGGACCCTGCTCAGTCCCTGCGTTCAACAAAGAAAGGCTCCAGGTTTTCCTGTCCATGGGTAAAGGAGAGAGTGCTTTTCAGTCTGTCTTGGTGGTGGCTTTCAAGATTTCATTTCTGAGGAAAAGAAAGCAGGTAAGTTTACAGCTGCTTTTGAGAAGGTCCTTCAGGCTGTACAGATACACAGGGATGAGCAGAGTTGTGGACAGCAGGGGAGAAAAATGACGTTAAGAGATTTGAAGTTTCTCTCTCCCATTACCAAGTCCCTGTGCATCTCTGGTGACACAATACATATTTTTTCTCCCCTCCCCACTTCTCCTGACCTGTTAAAGTTGTACCTGTCCTTAACTTCAAGAAGCATCTGCCACCAGCACTGCCTTTTACCTCTGAGACTAGCACCTCCTGACCTCCTCCCAGTCTCCTCATCCTTCTGGAACATCAGAGGGCTGATAGCCTTTCCTCATCAGTGCTCCTTGCTCCACACTGAGCACATGGTGGGTGCTGGCACCAGCACAGGTGAGGCTCATTCCTAGTCCAGGTTACTCTGCTGAGGGAAAATCTCATTTGTTTTTCTAACTTCAAGGTACTCAAGATACCATGCAAGCAGCCTCTCAAAACCTTCCTCTGGAAAACTCTTTGCAGCCTGGTGTGGTGCTGGGTGAGGAATGTGGAAATAGATGGATGAGATTAGCAGAAAAGCACAGCCAGGACCTCTGGAGGAGCTGACAGAGGGGCTGCTGCCTGGTACCCTTGTGCAAAAGGGCACAAAGTTGTGTCTCATTCTCACTGCTGAAGACACAATTCGGTGAAAACACCCATACTCTGAGCTCTGTGAAGAATTTTCCAGGTTATAAAATACCCAAAAATTCAGGTTAGAGGGGGGCCTCAGGAGATCCCCATCCCAGAGCTAATCTAATTAGAAGTTGCTCAGGGCCATGTCCAGTTCAGTTTTGAGTGTATCCAAGTATGGAGAAACCATGATGCCTCTGGGCAGCCTGTTCCAGTGCTCATTCATCTTCTCTGTGATAATTTTTCCTTGTATCTGATCAAAATTTCTCATACTGTAATCTGTGTCCATCATCTTTTCTCCTTCCCTGTGTTCCTCTGAGAGGAGCCTGGCCTCACACCTTTTGATCCGGTAGCTGCAGACAGCAAATAGGTCCCCCTCTTTGTGGTTTCTTTTCCAGGATAAACAAATCTGCTCTTTCAGCCCTTGCTCATACAACAAGTCCTCTTGTCCTCACTATCTACCTTCACGGCCCTCCACTAAGGTCTCTCCAGTGTGTTAACATCTCCCTCAGACTGGGATCCCACACTAGAGACACAGTTCTTCCAACATAGTCTCTCCATCAATGGCCTCAGAAGTGCCAATGCCTCCATGGTAAGGTATCTCGCCACTCTGTGCCTAAGAAGCGTGCTGGAACAAGAAGGTGGCTCTGGCAGAGCCAGTGGAGATGTCCCTGGCACAGACTGGAGGCAGTCCCCAGTAGACTAGGAAAAGTAATTATCTCAGTTTGCTTTTTCCTTGTTAGATCACATGTGGAGTACTGTGTCTAAGGGGCCTTGATTCAGGGAAGTCATCGATGAACCGAAAGGAGTTCAGCAGAAGGCTACCCAGCAGGAGCATCTTGTCCTGTGAGGAGATGTTGGGAGATGTGGGCTTGTTCAGCCTGGAGAAGGGACAGCTTCAGGGAGACCTTCCAATACCTACAAGGAGGTTAGTGAGGAGATGGAGAACTTTACTGTAGTGCATGGTGGGAGAACAAGAGATAATGGCCTGGTCCAGCAGAAGCAGGTGCCAGCACCTCCCAGAGGATTCAGTGTGTATCAGCCCTAAGCCTGACACAACGAGGGAGCCTGAGGGAAGGAGAGCTTCCAGCTCCCATTGGGACTTCTTTTACACATTCTGGCATCAAGGGTTGTTATTTCACTTTTTTTTTTGGTGCACCTGCCTCCTCCTGCAATCAGTATCACCAAGGGCACCAAGGAGTTTGGGAGCTTTGGCAACACCCTCTACTCACTCCCATCCATGACTGCCAGGCAGGGGGGCCATCTGATGTGATGAAGGCCCTCAGTGCACACACCATGGTTTGTCTCATCCTCAACTCCAGGGTGAGCTGTGCAAACACTTCTTTGGGGACTGGGAGGAGCATGACCCTCATAACAGCAGGCCTTGAAAAGGTGGCAGCAGGAACAGTCTACAGCAAGCTCCTGAGCTGTCCCCATGAGTGCTGGGCTAAATGCATCAGCAGCATGGCCACAACTGGCATCTTGTGTGGCCTTCAGTTCTCTTGTCATGTCTATCATGGAGAGGAATGTCATGCTGGAAAATTTCCTGCATCCTGACTGTAAAAATAGAGTCAAAGTAGGACATTTCCTCTGCTACTTCAGGGCTCATTCCTTGTTACTGAAGCACATCATGTAACAGTTTGCAATTAAAACCACCGACAGCATGGAAGGCCATACCACAATAGCTTTGTAGTCAATTATTTGATTTATAATTAAACATGCAGAATTTCAGCTTACTGACTAGAAAGTAGGACAAGTACTTTCTGTTTGCCTGGTTCTTAAAAAAAAAAAAGCCAGGAATCCAGGCTGCAATTTCTATAGCATGGATAATTCCTGTCCTCCAGCACAGGCTGTCTAGACAATGAGCAGGTTAGAACAAGGTAAGTTTGGGGTTGCAAATTTTAAGTATTGCCATAGCAACAATTAGAAACCCCCAAATAAACCAACAGCTGGTGGTTGTGAAAGCCCCTTGGCCGTCTGGGAAGGCAAGGTGGGTAACACACAGAGAGCACCGCAACACGTGGGTCAGCTTGGCTTGCTCCCTCCACGTAATGATGTTCTCCTGGATTCTTCAATGCTGCAGCCAGCTGATGCAGCATGGTAATTTTGTACAGTGACTCAGCGCTTCAAATCGACCCTGAGGACAGCAATTTACAGCTACTTTTTCATTCACACACTGATGACATGTTGTCCATCCCTTCCTTCCCTCCCCACCTCCCCCTAAGATAGCATGGAAGATTTGAAGGTGATTCTTGTGTCAGAGTCCTTTAAAGGACACAACACTTGCCAGCTCTGACATTATTTGTCAGCTCTGAAATAAAAGATGAAATAAAGAAAAGGCCAGGTAGGTGACCGTTCTCAATCTAACTGACTCACCGAACTTTACCTTATTTAAACCTCCAAATCCTCACAGTTCTGGGGCCAGCCAAATACATGTGGGACTGTTCCATCTCTGCTAAGCACATCAAGGTGTTTCTCCAGGGTCAGGCCTTGAAGTTCTTTGACTGGCTTTCAGTAAAGTGCATACACGCAAAGTATAAAAAATATGCACGTAAAGTGATATACAGCCTATTGCATGCGCATCCTGTGCACAACATGCAGCGTGCTAGTGCTAAAAAGAGTTTTCACCCAGATAATGAGTAGAGCACTATACTGGATCCAGCCAATTCATGTGTCTTCTCTGAGAAGTAGTAAGCATATCTTGCTGGCTGTTACACTTTCCTAACCACTTTACACAATTAGTCTTGAGGGCCTTTTTAGAAAATTTCTGTAAAATGTACTCTTTCCACTGCTCTCTTGTACGCATTAGATTACATTTTTCTCTTCCACAGCTTTGTAAGAGGCCACTAGAAACTCACAGACTCTCTGCCTCTACCGGGCACACCATGACACTTGTGAGGACTGCTCAGTTCCTCTGGGATTTCCATGCTCATGTAATGAGAAGGAATGCTGAGTAAAAGCTCATTGTCCAAGATTCCAAATGTGTTTGTGGGATAGAGGTTTTGTGCATCCATACAACTTATTTTAAAAGTAACTTTCATGTGAACACAGTGTGATTTGTGATCAGGATTGGATGCTTTCCACCCGCTTTCTGAAGCAGAAAGTCTTTAGGTTGTGAGCGGCCAAATATGCAGAATCATAGAATAGAATCACAGAATCATTATGGTTGGAAAGGACCACCAGGATCATCAAGTCCAATCTTCATCCTAACATCTCTCTAGCCACTAGACCATAGCCTCAAGTGCTACATCTACTTGTTTTTTAAACACCTCCAGGGATGGTGACTCCACCACCTCCCTGGACAGTCTGTTCCAGTGCCCAACCACTCTCTCAGTAAAGAATTTCTTCCTAATATCTAACCTAAACCTCCCCTGATGCAACTTGAGGCCATTTCCTCTCATTCTATCATTAGTAATTTGGGAGAAGAGACCAATACCAGCCTCGCTACAACCTCCTTTTAGGTAGTTGTAGAGAGCAATAAGGTCTCCTGTTTTCATACCTGGAGAGCAGACTTAGATACCTATGTAGACAAAACTATCATTACCTTTTCCATACTCTGGCTTTTGAAGATCTTTATTATGTACCCTTGAAAAACATTCACCTTTAGGGTCATGATATGACAGTGAAATAAGACCCGAGTAGCCTTTTCCAACCATAGACAACAGAAAAGGGCCTTTATTTGGTGATTTTGTACACTGGGGCATTTGTATGCCAGCTTGCCACTCTGACTTCCTATAACCATGGTGAACTGTTCTTCATAGACAAGGCTACCCATCAGAAAAATCTACCTGTTTACATGTGATATTTCCCCTGCCTCTCAGGGGATTGTTTCAGGAGCTAGGTTTCAGCTTGATCAGTAGCAAGTACACCTTAGTGCAGAACTAGCTCCTCTGTTCTCACCAGCCTAGTCCAAGCATAGTTTCCAAAGGTTTGTACTATTTTGGTATCTCAGTGGTTGCACATGCAGAAAAGGCAGATTCTCATCTTGAGAAGGTTTCAGTAGTTGGCCGTATAACTTACAAGGGTTCAGTGGGGCTCAGAAGTGTTCTGTTTATGGATCAGATTGTGAGACTAGAAAATCAATGACATTTAATAAATGCTAAACAAGAAATAGTGGTTTTGTGGGTTGGTTGCAATCAACACAAAACAAAAAATACTCAGTACGGCTACAATTTTCATACAGAAAAGCAAACATGAGAAAAGTAGAAATGATTGGATTTAAATGCAAGAAAACAAAAAAAAAAAAGGAGAAATTTCCACCTCTAAAAACACACATTTCACTTGATGCATTCTTCCTGCTCAAGCCCCATTCCTGAGCAGATAGTCAGCAGTGAATTTTTTTCCCTGTTTTCATGCTCAATACACAGAAACACATGCTCTGTAACCACAAAGATCAAATGGTAGAGTTCTAAATAAGCGTTATATCCAGTATTACTACATCCACCAGCAACATCAATTGCTAAAAATAAAATTAAGACCACTTAACTGTATTTTCCTTACTTTGTCATCCAGCCATTTTTCCCAAATAGGCTTTTCAGCTGCACAGGGCAGCAATTTAAGTATGAAGCAACCAACTGGGATTTTTGTATGACTAAATGTTTGCCTCCAGGGCCTGGGAAATGTTTGCATCAGCTGTTGCCAAACCGTGTCTGCCCCCCAGCCAGCACAAGGCCATGGCTTCTTAATGGGGATGGGAAGATGTTCGTCTGAGCCCACTAAATTGGGCATGAGGTGTCTCAGAGTGGCATGGAAAACTCTTCTTCCTCCCAAATCATTGCACAGCTTAACACTGTACTGAGTATACTTATTTACATCTCCAGAGTGGAAAATACTATTTTTCCACGCAGGCCCAACTCAGCACATAGTGAGGGGAGCCGTAAAGTGCAAGGCTGCTTTTTTAAACAGCTTAAGGGAGATGAAGTTTGAGCTGCAATCCCAGTCTTCTATCCAGGCCTCTCCCTTGTGTTTCCTTGTGAGACAGGAGCATCCTTTTATTTTTTGGACAAATACCCAGAGCACCAGTGGAGAACAGAAGCCCCTGGCTTGGTTTCAGTCTCTGTAAGGAGACCACTGGCACATCTGAACTCCTGGGAAGGCCAGCATGGTTAGACACACATTGCAGCCAGGCGGTAAAGCTTCTGCTCAGCATTGCAGTGCCACACCAGTGCACTGTGGGGACCATCTTATATGCATTTGTCCCAGCAGCGACCATGTGGGTTTTACTAATACACATTTGGTATGACAAAAAAGTCAAAGAGAGCTTGGAGTTCACTTCCCAGCAGTGTGAGAGTCTTCCCCATAGTGCATCCTCCAGTGCTTCATCCAGCCATAATTAAACCATATGGTTGATGGCATGGGACTGTGGTGGCAGGACAGAGCAGGGGTGCCCACACATGTTAACTGTGGCCAGTGATTCTGAATGCTACTGGCCACCGCCATAGTACTGACCTTCCCCTTCCCCATACACCACCACACTTCTCCCTCACTGGCTTTAGGCTATTTTGTTTGGTAGACAGATGAGAGTATTTCCTGCTGTTCTTCCTCATTAATGCCCCAGCCCTCCAGTGAGACACTGAGAGGTTGCCACTCATCACACTTGCCGTTTTACCAGCTGTAACCTGAATTTGTGATCACTGGCAAGTACTGATTGTTACAATTTTGCCCATTCCGTTGCCCGTGGTCCCTAATTTCTCATGCATGGACAATGGTTGCCTCCCTTATGGCTTCCCATGTGTATCTCTTAACACAAGAGCTGATTGCAGACAACTACTATCTGGGACAGCCTGGGAAGGCAGTAAGTGGTAACCAATTCCTCTCCAAAGCTAGCTATGTATTTTCTTTTCTGTGGCCAGCGTGCACGAATCATTTCCCTTAGCCAGGTGTTTGAGTCTTACCTGGCGTGGCCTGGCTCTCTCCCAACAAGCTAGTGCTCTCACTTCAAACCTGAGGTGCAATTTGTCTCTGAAAACATGCAGAAAGCCCAAGTAGTTCTCATCAGTAATTGGCACCGAAAAATGGTTGTCTTTTTTCCATGAAGCTTGCTAAATCTCATTACTGAAACTTCATTTCTAACAGCCACACTGTCGAACACTGACTGGCACATTAAGAAGTATTAAAACTAATGCAGCAAGTGTCAAAATCTAGTCCATGCTGCCAAGCCTCACACCTTGCTTTTTCATTATGTTCATTCAGTTGCAAAATTCACTTGCTTATTTGTGGGGAGTGTGAGAGCCATTAGGGAGAATTAAAGAGGATCTGCTGAAAATGAGGAAGAAAAGCTTAAGCATCTGCACAGAAGGGAGGGAGGGGAAGTTCTGAGTGTTGGTTTAAGGCTGCATAATTAGGACTGTACATACTCCTTAGAGAACAGAAGTCGTCTGGAATACAAGCCTGCGGTCCAGAACCAACCTCATCCTGGAAACGCTGGTCTCCATCATGTGGTTTCTCAGCTGCAGTTAAGGTAATTAAACCTGCAGACTCATGAGCATGGCAAAAGTGGAGAAGAATTTGTGGAAAGGAGAGAGACACTTACATTTTGTTATCGCTCAGCAGAGGTAGTGAGGGATTTACGCTGATTACACGCACTGCACCTAATCTTTCATTCCCCAGCACCTGCCTCTCGCAGGAGTCTCGTCAGATAATGAGGAGTGACACACGATGTGAAGTGCCAGCCCTATCTAATCGACGCTGTCATCGCTACTGTCACAAGGAAGCACTATGGGAGATAAATTTAAGCCCAACTGGTGTTTAGAGGATTCAGAGGCTGTTTGTTGCTATTTTTATGCAGATTCTCTAACAAGGAGGCTGGAGGAGAACTGCTGAGTTACTGATCTTGAGAAACAATTCCAGCTAATTAGTGTTTCTGACCCATATTAGAAGAGCATGCATTTTTTTACCCTCGGTGATTTTAAGTTCATCTTGATGGCTTTAGTTTGACGTAGAGGACTTGCTGTAACTGCCAAACTTAACATCTCACTACCTGGTTTTGGGATCCGCTTCGTGCAACTCTTTTTAACTCTCCGTACACGGTTTCCCCAAACAAGCTTTGACTTTTTGAAGATTAGATATAAACTCAATTTTTAGCACCGTCTGAGCTCACATGAACATGTATGCAAAAAACCAAATGTATGAGTGAATGGATGATTCTTTCCTTTAAGGACTGAAGTTTCAGTTTGATTCTTCCAAGAGATTATTATAAATGACTGTGGGAAAATGACAAAAAAAAAAAGGATGTAGAGTCCTTTCATAATAGTTGTACTGAGAAATATAATAAAAGGAAAAGAATTCCCCTTTTGTCTCGACTTTCTTGCATAATCCTGGTGCTAAAGCTATGATTGTATCTCTAAGCCCTTCTCTTAACAATTGCTAGTTATAATGCACCAGCCACATTTGCACAGATAATAACCTCAGACATGGTCATGCAGAGGTTTACACATGTTTAAACTCCTGTTCTGTGAACAGCCTCCTCAACTTAGAAGAAGTCCTCCCTGTACAGGAAAGTTGAGTCCATGCTTGAAGTCCTACAGGGGCACTGGAAGTCAAGACCTCTCAGATAGGCTCATCCAGTCCAGCCCTCTGCCGTGCAGAAACCTCCTCACTGCCTGACAGTTGGAGAAGTCTACCCACACAAAAACAAATGGCACGATTTTGGCCTCAATCTGTGGCAATTAAAGATAAAAGGTTAGAATATGTCTTCATATATATTTTTCCCAAGCCAATGAAAGGATCATTTGACTGTCTATGGTGCTAACATCCATTAGCATTTTGGAGCATGCACAGCCTTTACTTTGTTTGCAATGAGTGCAATTATAGTTCAAAGGATTAAGAAGTTAAATACTTGGAAGTTAAACTCTGTTGTCTCTCTCCAGCCCACAATATCCCCCAATGTGTGCTGCAGTGGCCATGCTCTGTTCAGAAGCCCTTGGCGTGGGATGCACGGAGGTTACCGTGCAAAAGCCCAGGCCAGCAGCAGCGTGCTCGCAGCTATGGGAATATTATACCCATCTAGACCTTGTTGGAAGTGTCATGACTTGCAAGCAAGGGTCCCAAGTGAGACGCTACCCTGTGATCAATCTTATACCAGAGAATACCAAAAAACCACCTTTGATGTATCCATGTTTTACCATGGGAGACTGACAAGGCTCCCAGTAACCCTCAAACCTGAACAGAAGTTTTTCCTGTAAGCAAATGAAGTATGTGCAGACTACATGGAATGTGGACAAAATGGGCTGATCTGCTCTGAGGTTGACAACAATGTGGCATCTGGCTGCAAGTCAGAAAGTCCAAAGACATTTTTTGGACAGGCAGAAAATCAAAACAGATTCTCGGAGTGATGAAGTCTGTTGGCTGGCCACAGTGGGGGGTTGAAAGTCTCTTCGTCATCCCCACTCTTATTTTCAGTATCCAAACTATGATTATAGATGGTGAAACCCTACAGTTGAGCTGAGGTCCAGGTCTGTCTTTAACTGAGTAAACGTTTAAAGAGATGTTTTCATATTTTGTTTCAGAAGACGAAAACATAGAATGGTTTTTGGTTTTTGAATGTGCATTTTCTGTTGCTAAATAACATTTTAAAAGAAATATTCATATGGTCACTGTTGGTATATCTGTTACTACCACAATTTTGCATAAAAACATTATGCTGATGCCAGTCAGAAACTTCACTGATTGAAGACTAAACACTGATCATTAGATCAAGACCAACATGTGGATTTTGGAGTATTACTTCAATTAAATAAATTACTATCAGAATGCCATGCACAGACACCACAAGGCCCATAAAAGGCTTCTCAGTCCCTATTGAGAGCAAACTTAAATTCCCTGTGCAGGGATCCCTACCTCCATAGAAAATTCCTAAAGGCTCCAGAAGCCAAAATACTTCTAAAAAACCAGCTTTATAAGGTAGGCTTGCTCTTCTCCCTTGTGTCTGGGAGAACAATCTTAATTACTGAGAAATAATTATAATGTCATAAAGGACTCTTCTGCATACAGAAGAGATGTGGATGACACCACATATGCTGCCACTACTCTTCTCCCATCAGCTGGGAGCCAAAACACTTGCGGAGTCCAACAGGGCTTACAGCACTGCGGGAGGCACAACACTGTGCACTTGTGGCAAAGGACCATCTAAAAACCAGACATTCCATTCTCACACAGGTGATACCAACCATAAAGGAGGAAAGGGGAAAAATAATAGATTCAGATTAGTATTACATGAAATTGAATACACTAATTTTCAAAGTTCAACATAATTTATCTGTTGGTCTCTCAGTGAACTTTATTCAAGGCCTTAAAGTACAAGCACCTTCTTTGCTACTTGTTTTCCATCTTTCTATTGGAAATGAACCTGAACTACAGTCATAGGTGGGATTGTGCTAAACATTGTTGAAATATGACATCATATGATTGAAGTGTATCCTAACATGCTCAAGCTTTAGGAAATACAGGTGTCTCACTATTTTTCCAGCATAACTTGATATAAATATGAGTGTCTGATTATTTTTCCATTTAGTCCATAACTCTGCAGTTCATCTCCACTTGTTGGTAGTTAATTCCAGTTTAACAAAGGTGACAAAATACATGTTTTAATGAAAAATAGCTCTATACTTTTCATTTTATCCTCCAAATCAGACTAGAGAATTAGGTCAGCACAAAGAAAGGCATTTGTGCTATGTTGTATGAATTGTGAACTATGTCTTGATCCATGCCCATGTCTCTACAGATGGAATTGCTTTGCTCCAGGATCTGGGTGCACTTGGTAGGTGATGTAGAAGGATGGGGAATTCCGATGTATACCTCAACAGGATTTGGTTTTGGGTGAAACAACCTGATGAATTAGATTATATTATGTTAATTGCTAAATAACCCTGTTATTGCATATCATCATTGCTATGGCTGCTATATAAGACAACACATGGCAGAGGCTAGGACTGACCAAGCACTCCACTCAATTGCTCACAGAGCAAAAAAATCCTCCCTGCTAGCAATCTGTTAACAATCTGTAAGCTGAAATCTGTGTATGATCACTTTGCCCAGACTTTTTATAAAAATAAGCAGCATTGGTTACAGCTGTTTCCCTCCCCCCCTTTTTTTTTCCATAAATCCAACCAAGAGACTTGAGTGGGCAAAGAATATGAGCAGTTGCTTTGGACAGGAGGAGATCTGTACAGTCGTCTTCCAGTTATGGGGTAGAAATAGGTGATAGTTGCATCTTTAGCATCTGGTATGAAACTAAGCAGTTCTCATCGAGTAGGAATATTCAAGCTTTTCCCCTGGAGAAATAAGGAGCTGCTCCTGCACTGTCTTAGGCAAAAGGAAGAGAGTGATTTAGGCACAGAGAATCCAGGTCCAGGGATTCAAAGAGAAAAACTGAGAATAATAATTTAAATGGTTGTTAGTACATTGATTTGTATGCTTTCAATGGGCATAGTCTGCTTGGGGATTGCAAACTGCAGCTGTGTATACAAGGAAAACTGGGAAACAGGTAGATAAACTGAAAAATAACATTGTTTTTCTGAGAGAGTCTTCCCTCATTTGAAGACAGTCACAGTGTATTCCAGATGACCTCACAAACCACCAAGCTTATCTCCTTCCCAAAGCCAAAAGGATGGACTGAAAGGGGTGCTGTATTTGTGTTGACATCTATGGAGGCCTCATTAACTGTCAACAGAAAATCTGAGGGTAGATTTTCCATCTTCTGAAATGGTTTCCTTTCTGAGACACATTCCTTCTCCTCAAGTCCCTCCACTCAAACCTCAGCAGTAAAACAAGGCGGATTAGACAAGCTTCATGTGTTGCACTCTTGGAGCAGAGAAAGAAACAAGAATGTCTTAGTGAAAATTAAAACACTTCCTATCATAACCCTCATCTTCTCATAACCTTTTTAAGACTGAGACTCTTGGCTCCCAGAGCTATCTATCTCTGCACCACACATTACTTTGACACAAGCCACTGGGTAGGCCTTAGCTCCCTCTCCACTTTTACTAACACTGGTATCTGGGGACTTGCTGTGTCTATATGGATTTTTTTTGCAAACTCTTTTTCTTCTGTAAACAATGAAAGGCCAAAAAAGATGAATTATTAACCCCTTGCATGGATGTTGTCATGCTGCTGACCCCTTTGGTGAACAAGAAGATAAAGACCACCAGGATCCCTTGGAAATCAGGGCTGAAACATAATGAACTGCAGAAGTATGAATGTGCGAAGAACATAATAAAGCCAGCTGCAGGGGTTCATCAGCTGTACGAAAAATGAGCAGAGCTACAGTAATTCTGAATCAAAGTTTAAAGACTTTCTCAGCCTCTTGCAGGGACCACAGTTGTTTCTGCTACCTGAAAAGCTGACTCATCCCTGGGTATCGCTGGTGGGTCCTTTGAATGCGGGCAGTTATAAGATTAGTTTCTGCAGGGGGAAACAACCTACAGCAGAGACAGAGTGATCTGTTCGCATAATTTAAAAGGGGAGGTTTGTGAAGGATTAGTGCTGTCTCCTGGTTTTACACAATGTATGCAATTAAGTGTCAGGTCTATCAGTGCTTACGTCTCCATGGGCAAGTAGAACATTACTTTCCTGAGCTGCTCTTTATCACTCATACCACACTACTATGATTTAAAACAATAATATGTGGCTAGCCAGGCAGCCTACTGGATCACAATACATTAAGGAATGGGGTCAGGCCTTTTCTCTGATATACCAATTGAATCCTAAGAAGGAGTGTCTCACCCTACAGGAACTGGGGCACAAATCAACAAATGGACATACTCACCTCAAGCTATATATATATCCTAAAGTAGTCAAATATAACTCCATAGAAACCTACATGCCCCCATTCCCCAGTGAGTTTAAATCTGCATGCTCTTATACCCACCCTTATATGTCTCATCAGACTTACCAGATGACACCTTTTTAAGACTCCCAGACTCTGTGTTCCCTTGGTATATCTCCCAACTAGCTCTGCCTGGCATGCCTCAAGCAAATTTATGGTATCTGATCTGCCCCAAAATCGGACAGTTTGTGTAGCTGAAAATGACGATGTTTTACACAGTACTACCCCCAAAAGACTGGAGATCTGCATTCAATTCTTTCCTCAAAGAGCTTGAGGGAATCAAATTCATTCCTATCTCGAGGTGGAACATGCAGGGGAGAATAGATCTTCTCACCACAGAAAATTTGAAGTTTATTTGGCCAGAGAAAAATATTCAAAAATTCTCTGGAAATTTCATTTAAAAATATACCCTCCCCATGGGGGGGGGGGAGGATTTTTGCCTCTCCTCCTCACCTAATTAATATTTGTTGGTTACATGCAAAGTGGAACAGCTTCAAGCTTGAGAGATCTTCTCTTGGAAGTACTTTCTGAATGATTCAAGAATACTGTTGTGGTCTAAATCTTTTCAGACAGGAGGGAGTCTCACACCCTTAATCAGATCTTGTTTCATCACCAAACATATTCTATTGGTGATAGGAAGAATGACCTCTTCTTGAGTTTTGCAGAAAGACTTTCATGTACTTATTGCTAGGAGATCTGAAGGCTGAAGCCAACATCTCTGGGGTAGGCAAGGGTAAGACTAGCCCCCTGCATCAGCTTTCCCCCTGGCAAGGAATATGTCCTTTTGCTGATAAAAATCTGAGGCTGGAAACTGAGGGGGTAGATGTCAGTCAGCTGCCTCAGTTCCCCTGGGAAGGCATCTGTGTGCAGCACCTGTGATGGCCTTCTGTGTCTCTGCAGGCACTACTAACCAAGGTGTTCCTGCTGATGCACATCACTGCTTAAGTCGCAGCTTTGGGCAATGATGTTACCTTTCCAAGCAGCT
Source organism: Eurystomus gularis (assembly GCA_013400335.1). NCBI lineage: Eukaryota > Metazoa > Chordata > Aves > Coraciiformes > Coraciidae > Eurystomus > Eurystomus gularis. The sequence goes on along the minus strand of VZZY01019840.1, from coordinate 247,854 downwards.
AGGCAGTGGCTTGAAGGATGGGATTTGGAGTTTGAAAGATGAAGGCATCGTTTTTTTCAACACTTAGAGTTATTCCATGAGTGTCTATCATAGAATCATAGAATCATAGAATCAATGTATTGGGTTGGAAGGGACCTCTAAAGGCCATCTAGTCCA
>VZZY01019840.1:221566-247284 GCA_013400335.1 Eurystomus gularis | reverse complement strand
AGCCCAGGATGGAATTGGCTTTCTGGGCTGCCATTGCCCATTGGTGGCTCATGTCCAGCTTTTCATCAACCAGTACCCCCAAGTCTTTTTTCCACAGAGCTGCTCTCTAACATGTCCTCTCCCAGCCTGTATTGATAATGCTGGTTGTCCCAGCCCAGGTGCAGGACCCTGCACTTGGCCTTGTTGAACCTCAGGAAGTTCACCTGGGCCCACCTTTCCAGTCTGTCCAGGTCTCTCTGGATGGCATCCTGTCCCTCTGGCATATCAACAGTACCACCTAGCTTGGTGTCATCAGCAAACTTGTTGAGGGTGTGCTCAATGCCACTGTCAATATCACTAACAAAGATATTAAACAACACTGTCCTGCTGAGGTGAAGGATGAGACACACATGGCTCTTCATGAATGTCATTTATCACATCCTGAATTGTTCCTCAGACAATGGGCTTCTCACCCTAGATTATGGCTACCAACCTGATAGCTGACCTCCCCATTGCCCTGCTTTCCCTCACTTCAGTAACTAGCAAGATGAGCAGCTCTTCATGCTAGACACATATCACCTCAATATCTATAGGCTGAAGTTAGTGGGGAGTTGCCATTGGTATTAGGGAGGTTGCCTACATCTCTAGCTTCCGTTTTAGTGATCCACTTGAAGAGATGCAAGTACCTGGCCTGCAGGTGCCAGGTCATCTTGAAGGAAATTGCCCTTCTCAAAGTAAAGAACGCATAAAGACACAGTAGCGTTGCAGCCCTAAGATACAGTGTCCTGGTACTGGCACAAGCCTTCTTCCAATGTGAGGGCTGGTTTTGGTCTTCCTTACCTAGATGGTCAGTCTCTAAATGTTCCCACAGTGCAACTGGGCTCACATCCTAAAATGCTCCAGAGACACTAGTGGAGAAAGGATCACAAGGGAAACATGGATAAATACTCAAGGTACCAACAAATGCAAATGCTGTTTTGCATGTTTACTACTTCAACAGTAACATCCTCATATTCTGGACCAACTACATGCTGCCAGATGACTTATCAATATTTTCAAGTTAAAACCCTGTCTAATCTTGCTTAACATGCTGGTTTTTTAGAAGTGCTTCTGAGGTGCTGATTGCCCTTATATATGTTGCAGAAAACCTAATGCCTCACCAGGATGTTCCTCATGCAACACTAACCTTCAGTGAAAAGACATGGCCAGTAATGTAGGAACCAGCTGTGCTGGGCTACAAGATACAAACTGGTTTTGTCCTCCCTACTACCTCTCTCTTTCCATACACACCGTTTGAGCCTCAGCAGTTAATACATCAGAACCCAGGAGGATGTTCATGTAAGTCAATGAGATCCACTGCAACCTCCTGCAGTGGTTTGTGCTGTGCACAGATGCTCCTGAACACTTCAGCACTTCGGTTTCTGTGCTGGGCTTGGGAGGGACAACCTGTGCCCAGTAAATACCTGTTTCCGCCATTAACTGGAGTCTGGTCTGACTGGCTCATTATGTGAGCTTTAGTCTTTATTCATCTTCAGTATGATGGATTACATCTGTGCTAAGTCAGAAATCTATCCACTAATCTCTGCACATATGTCAACGGACCAACAATGAAGTGTCCCATTAACTCCAGCTGGAGTAACCACGTATGCCAATCTAGATGTGAAGAAATTGTTGCGGAGTTAAGTCTTGGGAATCTAAAGCTATGTGGCCTGATTTCCCAGAGAGTCTGCTGAGCACTCAGATCTCCTGTTGAATTCAAAGGAGCTGTAGGTTCTCAGCACTTCAGAAAATCAGTTTGTGCCAGATTTTTATAACAGAATGATGCCATGCTGCACTTAAAAATAAACATTTTTCCCCCTGCCCCCTCTCTGTGTCCCATTTTAACTTACTTTCTTTCCACTGGATTTTATCCACAGCTTTCTTGCTATGAGCAAAGGAAAGAAAATGCGTAAGTTTTAATTAGAAAGTAATCTTTCAACCTACAGTGTAAGCAAGGCTTTAAAACACAGCAAAAAATGTTGCAAAGCCTGTTATCCTTAGCTACAAAATAAATATGCAAACTATATCACCATACTCTTCATAAATATCTTTCAGCTGTTCTGTTTAATAAAGAAAAGTAGGAACCCTTTTGTATTACTCTGAGTTTAAAGTAGCTCAAATGTTTGGTCTACCAACTTCGACAACGTCCCTTTAAGTTTTCTGTTTTTTGTGGAAGATCTAGCCCTGGGGTTTTTTGGCTTAGACATAGTACTTGTCAAAACTCTTCAGACTCTCCTACTGAAGTGGATGATGCTGAGTGGGTTTTTTTTTTACTGATTGTTATTATTATGGTTTGGAGTTTTTTTCCAGAATGACCTTATTTCCAGCTCCAATTCCATGAGAAAATGTGATCGTGTCAGAATTTTCCTTTGGAGAGAATTTTCATTTTTGCAGATCTGACAGATTTTCAATTTCATGCTTTGATTTGAAGTTTCTGTGATTCTTTTCCTCTTACATATTAATCTGACAGCCTGTAAGGCTAGGGGGACCTATTCTCAAATGGTTAAAGCAAAAGGTTTTGCATCAGGAGATCTTGGTTTTATTTCTGGTCTAATCTCCAGACTTGCTATGTCATTTCAGCAATATGAATATATAAGTGTGTGTGTATTTTGCTGTCTTATCCTATAAATATATAAATAGGAATCTAGATAGACAACTATGTGCATAAAAGGCAGTAATGCTTATCCACCCTATTTCTATTAACGCTTTAGAGGATTTTAAGCTTCTTGGTTTTGAAAGAAAAAAAATTATTAATGCATGTGAGCATTATGGTATCAGTGAGAAGTTCTCTTCAGCAGTTGAATTTTGCTGTATTTGAAACTAACGTTGCATTTGCCAAAGTTTTGCATGTCTGCGCATTCATGCAATATCCTAAACACACTACTATCTGAGTGAACAGGTAGGGAGAGCTGCAGGCTGCATAGATGAAAACACATGACTATTGCCTGCAGCTTTGGCTTCTGCTGAGGTAGTTCCTAACACAGGTTTAGGCTCTCCGGTCAGTGTGAACTGAGAGACATCTCCCATGGAGGCTCCAGCCACTGCCAAATAGATGTCTAATAGAGTAGATGAATATTGCCAAAGTTTCCTATTCACCTAATGAAGAGAAATTTAGATGCTTCTGTTCTGTAGAGTGTATCTCCTTGGGAGACCTTCAAAGGCATGTACTTCTCTATAGAAACGAGGTGGTTACTTTAAAAAGACTATTTCATTAGGTGCCAAAAATGTAGATGCAAACTATATGCTTATGTTGGCTAGATCCCTATCATAGAGATGTGAATATTTGTTGTAGGTCTTCAAGAACCCTTCATCTGCTCCTCATCTGGTGGCCATTAATATTTTTATGTTTTTGTATTCATAGGTGAAGAATTCCTTACTCAGTATCTGATTTTTTTTCTTTTAAAGAGGCCAGCCCAAAATGAATGACAGATCAAACTGTTGAACACTGAAAATACTACTCCATGAAAATAGATTATTGGCACTCCTGGACAAGCTCAGAAGCTCTGCGCTTTCAGGCTGTATCATGTATTTGTAATTGAGCTCAACACTTTCCTCTTCCACCTTTCAGCCAGAACTGGGAAAGGAATCTGGAAAGCCACAATTGTGTTTTCATAGTTCAACTACTTTCTCATTCATGAATTTGATAGGAACTATGGGACAATTTACAAATTGGCTATTACCTGAAATGTGATCTGTGTAATTGGTCATATCATTCATATTTATTCTCTCTCAAACCAAACAATTCCAAGACTATAAAAGAGGTTTCAGTCTTGTCCCACCAGCCTTGCCAATGAGACTCTACAGGTGATCACTATCATATGTGTTTTCACATGATTTTCATTTCACAGATTTATTTTCTGGCAAAAAAAAAGATAGTAAAATTCATCTACTTGAATGTTGGTAGAAAGCACATAAGAGGAGATCTGATACTATAAAAGAGAATTTGGTATTGTTTTCAAATACTGGTTTTTATCAGCATTTGTTCATTCAGAGGCGATCTGTATCCTGTTCATGCAGAGCTTATCAGATCTGATGAATGATGTGATTCGTTTTCATTCATATTCATTTGAAGGCTAATACGCATGTAAGAAGAAATGTGTCTTTTCCATCTCTGGCTAAATACTCAAAAGAACAGAAGTTTGGGGCACGGGAGAGCCTGATTCAAGTGCTGCCAGAACCTGAAAGCAAAAGGAGGTTTTTCTTGGTCTGGTTGAGGAACAGTAAACTCTTTTTGGTATTTTTACACAATGTCTGCTACAAAGGGCTAGAGCATAAGAGCAACTGGTATGCTGTGAGCATAATATTCCTTAGTGAAAGGCATCACATCTAGGCATCTAGAAAGGGATATAAGCTAAAAGGGAAATAAATTTGCAGAAGGGTGTGAAACGTATCAATTCACAGAAAAATGCACACTCTTTTAAAGCTAAAAATGCTGTGTTTTAACTAAGATAACATGCACTGTTTCATAGAATCATAGAATGGTTTGGGTTGGAAGGGACCTCAAAGATCATCTAGTTCTAACCCCCCTGCCATGGCAGGGAGACCTCGCACTAGACCAGGTTGCTCAAGGCCGCATCCAGCCTGGCCTTGAACACCTCCAGGGATGGAGCATCCACAACTTCCCTGGGCAACCTTTTCTAGTGCCTCACCACCCCCAGAATGAAGAATTTCCTCCTAATTTCCAGTCTAAATCTTCCCTCTTCCAGTTTCCATTACCCCTCATCCTAGCACTACAGGCCTTTGTAAAAAGTCGTTCCCCAGCCTTCCTGTAGTTGCGTGTTTCGATTATACTCTTCTTTAAAAACAGATATTTTTAAAAGGCTGTTGCTAGTATTGTTCTCTCCATCTCCTAGGGAGGGAGCAGACCCAGCAGCATCCTCAGCTCTGGCCAGGGATGCAGAGCTGTCGCAGAAAGAGAGCAGTGGAATGAGCATGGCCTTTTGGGGGAACTTCTTACCCAACAGTTAGGGTGAAGAAGTTTACCTTTAACTGAGGAGGTGTAAGCTGTCTCGCTCTTGCCAGGTTTAGCACAGGACAAGGGTACAAATATAGGTAGTTATTGAGAGCACGTATATCTTGTGGTTTTACAGTAACTTATTGCACTGTAACTTCCTGAATAGTATGCCACATATGGTAACAGACTTAATTATGCTACTTTATTTTTCTTGAAATATAGGCCCTTTCTGGTTTTGGTTGGTTTAGCAGAAATGTGGGGAGGTAGCAAGGAGGGATGGGCTTGCAGTGGTAGACAGTTATATATGTGTCTGGTATTTTTAAGAATTTATTTCATAATGCAACCTTTTTCTCAGGCAGTTACTCTTATTTCTCACTCAACTGCATTCAAATGGTCAAGTGAGCCAGGTGTGAAGAGTTCCCCTCAGAGATACTGCGATTCCCCAAGCTTTTATATGCCCCAGACATCAAAGGCCTGGATGCTCAGTGTTAGAACAGCACTGCTTACTGCAAGTGACACCATTCTCCTCCCACAGATGTGACCAATTTAGTCTCATATTGTACAGGAAACCCTTAGAGGAGCCTTTTTACCTCCTGGCAGTACAATTGCAATTTATCAGTCTCTGGTAAGACCTCAACCTCACACAAAAAACCCCAGCAGCCTTTCAATGAGAGGAATGGTAGATCAACCAGCCCTCTTTTCATTTAATCTCCACTTCATTTCCTATGCTTCCTCATCACCATCTAAGCCTTGATGCTTTTGCTTGTGGAAGGAGTCTATTGATTTGGCTTCTTAAAAAATGCACATCTTCCAGGAAGGTCTACAACCCCAGCCCATACTCATTCCTTTTCAGCAGGAACTTCCATGGATGAAGCACTGGGTTTATTGCAATACCAACGACAGACTTTAAAGGTGCTATTAGTTTCAGGGACAGAGTTATTTTAAGGATCACAGAAATGTTTCTCCATTAAAGAGCATTGCAATCCTGTGAGTATGGCTGCCCATGGACAACTCACTATCCTTTTGTGTAGGAGTGGTATCACTTAATGTTCACCATCAGTAAACAGGGTGTTTACTCTGAAGGAGCCATGCACACTCTCTCTAAGGTCAGTGGAAAGATGGTTATGTGAAAAGGACAAGGGCTCCTTTTTGGTTCGTAAAGGACTGTATCAGGCTGTCACAGAAGTGCTCTTATGGTGGGACACTAAGGTACTGTGAGCCTGGGAGGTGTGCAGAGGTATGCAAGACTATTAGTTTTGCCACAATGGGCAGACGCTGAGGAAAACTCCTGCCAGCAGTGGCCACAGTTCCTTTTGAAACTCATTACAGAGCAGGAGGCTCCCAGCATGAATTACTGTATGGGCAGTGTGGTTGTGAGGGGGCTGGACTCTGATAGCAAACTGGGAAGGGATGTGAATTGATAGCACAAAGGCATCTCAAGTTGTTGGGATGAATCATCTTTTGGAGGCATTTGTGGCTTCAGACACAATAAAGAAGGCTAAGACAGACAGGCAGAGTTGTACGCCCCGCTTTCAGACAGCTATGGCTAGATGAGAGGAGCCCCACTGGTGTCTCAATCCTTTCCAGCCTCTACAGGTTTAATTTCTCCCTTCTTCTACTGTGTCTGCTGGGAAACGAGCCAAAGCCACACAGAGCTGGATCTACTCCTGATGTTCCTCATGTTCCCACTGTTCATCTCCAGGGCTTTGGGTTGGCCCTTCAGAGGAGCTGAGGCCAACAGGGAAATTTGGAACTTGATCAGCTTCATAAAGGGGGAAGTTTGGATTCAGGAGGTTGTTTCAATCCCATCCCCACCAATATTTGCTAAAAAAATAAAACCCCGTTTCTTTCCATTAGCTTGACTTGGATTTGCTATGTTGGTGGTCCCTTTTTCTCCCCTTTCTTAAAGTCTTTCCTTATAAATTTAATCAAAATAGTTTCAGATTTGCTGAGCAATTCCCTTACATTTCCTGACCACTGTCTTTCACATCTGCTTTACCTGTCTGCCTCTATTCCTTGCTGTCTTGCAAGGATCTGTAATGCACCCCCCTGAACCCACCAAGCCACAGCCTTTCAGTATTTCCTTCATAAGCACTGAAACAGCCTGGAGTAAGCTTGATTATCTGACAAGAGTAAGGCTAGAGGGTGTCCCTCTGCTGCTCCAAAGGAAAAATCCCTTTCGTTTTCACTCAGCTCTGATTTACAGCTCCTGTCCTACCTGACCAGCAGCTCCTCATCACCACTCCCCTCTCTTTATGTGGCTGGTTTCCAGACAGTGGATCATCATGTCTGTCTTGAGGTACCTTATAAACTAGGAAACTTGTCATGTCATGCTGATGGATGGCATTGGAGGTGGAAAACAACGGCTTCCCTGCACCCCAAGCCCAGGCAGAAGTATGCCTGCTGTTTGGAGATCAGGGTGCAGATCTGTCCGAAACACAGGGCTTGATCCCCCTGGCACTCAGGGCTCACTCCCCAGAAAAGTCCATAGTGCTGCTTCTCCCTCCCTGCATAACCGTGACCTACCTTCTGCAGCCTTTTACTTCTCTCTGGCCGAATGTCCTTTCTTAGCCTTTCTCCTAGGAATGTGAGTGTGTACTAACCAGAGGGGATATATAAAACATGTCAGCCTGTACATAACACCATGTGAAGGTGCTTACCTGAGATACTGGGGCATGAAGATTACAGTATGCTGGTGGGGAGCAGGAAAATTTATTGGTGGCTTTAGGCCTGACAACCTTTGATGGCTGTCAGAGTAGCAGGGAGTGGAGGCAGAGACAGATTTGTGCTTACCCCTGCCTTAACTACCAGGAATTTATTGTTCAATCATTAACGTCTTACGTAGAACCTCCTTCCTCCAAAAGCTGCAGTTATTACAGGGGAGGAAAGCCCTTTCTGCTTTTTCCTTGTTTCCTTTAAAAAAAATCCAAAGTATATATCCTGTGGATTGTTCATTTTGTTTTAAAAGCCTCTGAAACAAGAGGGTAAGAAGTGTCAGAGACAAACCAGTGTTTTTTGGTTTTCCTTGTTTCATTGTGTTCCAGCTGGCCAGCTGCAAACTTTTTTTCATGCCTTCGTTGTTTTTACTGTCAATGGTTTAACTGCTTGATTTCTACTTGGCCATTTCTTGCAGGTGTACATCAAGTGGTAAATCAAGGCTGCCCTTGGCTCTTTGATCTGGGTCTTCAAATAATGAAACTGAGCACTTATCTCTGTCTTTTATCAAGGTGGCTGTGTACTTTGCCAGTGCTAATGAGCCCAGTCTCACAACATTGAGGAGACAAGCTGTAGGTAACTATTGTCCCCATTTAAACAGAGGCACAAGAGAGGCTTGCCCAGCACAGCAAGGGAAGGCAGCAGTGCTACCAGCTCTGACTGCCAGCACAGGCTTTCTAAACTGACTCCACCTACTTTGATAATGATGGAGGGACAGCGATAGCAAGCCCTGACAGGTGTCACTGCTCCTTTGTAGGTGGAAAGACTGGTCATAATAATGGGAATACACCATGAAAAAGCATGCTTCATCTTTAAAGCACTTTAAAAAAGTAGCTCTGTAACTTCCCCGGTACATACTTAGCCTTATGATCACAGCTCAGACTTACTGCCAACTCCTTTTATGCTGTGCTCTCTTACTAATTACTGCCAGAGGTCAGGACATTTTTCTCCTGGGCATTAAAGATGGGATATGCATAAGAGAAAATGGGAACAAGCCAAAAAAGAGAAAGGACTACACATTTCCCTCTTAAAAATTTGCCACCTGCATTGTGCCCAGTTTACTGTAGAGCATAACCTGTGGAGCATCTTGATGTACCAGAGAGAGCAACTTCACAGCTGGGGACACAGGAGGTCTAAAAGGGCTTCCCTCTCCAAAACTGCAGGATAAACCAACAGAAGTAGATGGGTTACTGGTAAGGGGCAGGTCACTTCGGCATAGCTGTCCAAGCTTGCCCACTGAAATGCAGGCTCATGAGAGCCCCGCTGAGAAATGACTCAGAAGTTAGTTCTTAGAGATCACACAATTTAGCAGCTGTTCAAATGCAAATGGCTCCAGATCCACTGCTGACATGTTTTTCCATACCCTCCAGAATCTATAATTCCAATTTTAAGAAATGAAAGGTTGTATAGTCCTTCTTGTTATGGTGTGAACTATGCCCAGATATAGCTTAAGGCCCAGCTGTGCTTTTAGATGGAGAGCATGGTTTCACAAGACACCTTCAGTTAAATTAATAACTCATGGTTCTACTGTTTTAGTGGGCTGAATTGGCTTATCTTGCAATCAGAGAAGTGCCAGAGCTGGTGGAAGGAGGGTGGGGGGAGGTGGGGAGTGTGTGTTGCAGACTGGGATTTGGAGGAGGCCATAGAGGGGACCCAGGAGCAGAGAAGAACAGTCTTTCTCCTCCTGTAGCAGCAGCTAGCTACTGATTCAGCTCATCCATAACAAGCCCTAACTGACCAGAGAGAGGTGTCTGGACAGCTGAGTCACTTCTACAGCTGTGGGGAGAAAGCTTCTGAAGGCTCTTATGGCAAGTTTGGTGCTTCAGGCCAATGTGGTGAAGACTCAAACAGCAGCCGCAAGAGAGGCATCATCTTGGAAGCCTCATTACTCGGGAGAAAAAAAAAGGCAGCTTTGCTATCAAGCTCCTGCAGCAGTATTAGTATTAGACTAGTATAATACTCCCACAAGAAGAGATGCAAGTTTTAATGGGTACACTGTAAAAAGTAGGGAAAAATAAGGGAAATAAAATATGCATTCATGAGCCGAGTTGGTTTAATAAAGTAATAAATACTTAATGAGTGATGCTTTTAAAAGAAAACCAAATGGGACATGGAAAGGTGGGAGAAAGTATGAGCACAACAGAAACGAACTGGATGGCTGTGAAATTCCTAAGCTGGGTCTGAAGAGCGGAAGGTAAAGGGAGAAGCTGGTCAGAGATTTCTACTGATTTCTGTCTCTACAGAGTCTCATAAAATACCACATAGCTCAAATTATTTCATTCCAAGACACACATTATAAAGACAAACCTGTTATTAATGGGAAACTTTCCTGATATGAAAGGCAGTATGAGGTTGATCTTGTTCTTGCCATATGTCTTCTGAAATGACAGCTAAAGACAGCTGAATTGCCTCTCAGTGCTAGGCAGCAGTTACTGACTAAGGAGATTTTTTTATTGAGAAAATGATTATATTCCTTTCTGTGATAATAAAATTCTTCATGACACTCATTAAAAATGGAAAGACTTCCCAGGTAGCCACTGTGCCCTGCCAGGAACATGGTGCTCTCCTGATGTTCAGGCAAGCCCAAGAAATATGTAAAGCTGGTTGTATATTTTCAACATCTTTTCAATCCTCCTTTAAGAACTTGTGATTTGAATAAGCCCAGGAGTGTCTTGATGCTTCTGAGCTGATTCTTGTGTTGCTAATCTTTGCTCCACTATTTTTAGAAAATTTTCCAATCTGCCTGCTTTTCAGTTATGTATTTGCTCAAAGTGACGGCTTTTTTATGTGGTCCAGGAGTATTTGCTATTTACCTCAGTATGTCGCTCTGGGGCCTGCAAATGTTTTCTGACTTAAGCAAACTCCAATTACCCTTATCATTCGCTCCCTGCTGTGGGACAGGTCCCTGTGGGGTGCACAACCATCCACCCATGGGGTGCTGCAAGAGGAGGCCACAGCTCAACTACTTCCTTCACCCCCTGCCACACAACTCTACTGACTGTTGATACAAGAATATAAATAACTAAATATTAGCCTTTCTGGTTTCAAACGTTTAGAAAGAGTACATGCTTTTTTTTAGAAGAGTACACAGCAGAAGTGTGAATGCACTGTCAGTGTACAGCAATGCCCCTGGCCGTGACTGCAGGATGTCCCCATGGCACATGACAGAGACCAGGGAAGGTGCCACAGTGCAGCTACAAGCTTGTTTTTGCCATGTGTCATCCTAACGCAGTCACGCAGCTGGGGCCAGAGGGTCTTGTGGGCCCAGACCCACTCAAACCCACGTCTCTGCAGCTGTGCAATAAAACATAGCAAGGAACAGGGCAAAACCTATAAATTTTTTCCAAATCTCTTTTACCCCTCTCTGCCTTAAAAAAGCTATGAACAAAAGACCAGTGAGTGAAGCCTGGTGGGTGCAGGATTCAGGCTGCCATGTCCTGTCCACTTGGTGCTGCAGGTGCTTTGGTGGCTGCATAGGACCCACTTCTGCTGTCAGATGGAACAAAAAGCTCTTCAAGACCAGTGAGTCATCTCACTGCTACAGCCCTAAAGTAGGTTGTGGGGTACGTGAGATGGGGCTGAGGAGTACCGCTGTTTTCCTTTTCACCATCTGAAATGCTCCCAGACCAAGAATCAGAGCTCTATTGCATTTAAAACTTAATTACCTTAAATAGTTGGAGAGGTTCAGAGCTGCCTTCCTGGTTTGAAGCAGGGTCTCCTCAGGCTGCAGCTGGCACCAGGGACTGGGAGAGGTCGACCTTGGCAGTGTCGCTCATTGAACCGGCATATGAGCTGCCAGCAGCGGATGACATCTGTGTTGCCACTGGAAAGCAAGACTGCCATTTTGCTGTGAAAAAAGCAACATTTCCTTATACAGGCAGGAAAGTTTCACCTTGGATCTAAACTAGGACAACTCACACAATGTTTTCTGGAGGAAATACAGCGAAAACAAACCTGTGATGGCTGAGAGTCGGGCAGGACTCTCCTATCTCCGAGCCTGTAAAAGTGAGGAAATCTGACTTAGTGTCATATCTGAGCATCTCTGTGGATATTCACAAATCTGTCAGGTTTTTCTCAACTAACAGCACTGAGCTGTTTGGCTGAGACAGTTCAAACCCACCCTCCTCCTGTGGTGAAGGAGCTGAGAGGCAGTGAAGGGCTGGGGGAAGCATATTTCAGCTGCAGTGCAGCGGTTTGCGTTTCACACTCCCATACAAACTGTGTGGGTTTGCACTTTTAGGAAGTGGGGCTGCCCTCAAGGAAGAAAGAGAAGTTTATCTGAGCTGGCGCTGTGAGCAGCCCTTGGCTGCTATAGCTGCCACTTTCATTTAAGGCCAACATGGGCTCACGTTCTTTACACAACTGCAGAGGCTGAGGGCATTGCAAAAAAATCAACAATTGCTGACAATATATCTACAGATAAGCCCACATCCAAGCTATTCCTTGAACTTTAAACACTGAACTCCAAACACTGAACTCCACTGGAGTGCCAAATGCTATTTATACAGGATACAGGCAAAATTTTAATTCTGAATATTTTTACAGTTAAAGTCTTGCTTAAAAATGGATCCAAAAGAGCCGGTTTAAACCCCTAATTTATTCTGGGTTTCTTTCTTTCACATTTGCACTCAACAACCTGGCAGCAAAAAGCCTCCCTTATTCTCATTATACAGGGCAGTGTGTTTAAAGAAATTGGATCCAGTTATGTCAGCTATGTTGATCTTGCCGAAATACCTCTTCCAACGAGAAATTATGTAGCCAAGATCATTTCTGGGTGCTAAATATCTCTCATTTCCTTCGAAACCACAAATGCCTTTTGCCCAGAGAAGACTGGCCAGAGCAGCAGGATGGAGGCCAGCGAATCTCCATCCTCTCACCCAGCAGCCACCCATGTCCCTTGGTGAGCTGCCTTGGATACCTGTCCCCATCACGGCTGCCTAGGTCACCCCTTGCCATGGGTCCATGGTGCCAGGAGGTTTACACAGCCAATGCTTAGCACCTACTGAGACCTGACCTGCACGTCACTGCAGGGCTGGGTGCAGTCTCTGGGAACCCCAGTTTCCTGCCTGGTGAAGAAGAGGGGATAGAGCTTGCTTCACCTTCAGGACTGCTGGGTATTCAGGTATAACAGTGACAGAAGTCCCAGGAGCAGATTATAGACTGAGAAAAATTTGGCTGTCTTTGGCGTTGCCACTTCTCTCTGCCATATGCAGGTATCCCCAGACTGACAAGAGGAACCAGCAAAGATACGTGAAAAACTTACTAGTAAAAGGCTCCACCATATCAGGTCAAGCCAACGCAGCAAACCCCTCCAAACCAACATGCCAGACTGAATGACAAAACAGTGTTTCTTGGTGCATCCTCAATACTTTAATGTGTGTATATCAGGGCTAAACCTCCACACATGGAGCTGCTCACTGGATATCATGATGCGCAAGAAAGTTTACTGCAGATCCCCTTTGTCCTCATCTCCCCTCTGTTTCACCCTTATAGCCTCCTTGCTCTTTCTCGGGTAGCCCCTTTGCCACCTAAACCTTTGCAATCTGCTTTTGTGCTCAAATACCTCCTGCCGTCTGCTCCCATCTGCATGGCATGGAGTCTGGCTTGGGGACTTATTTCAACAACAATAGTTCTGTCAAGGTGTGGTTGACCTGGGAAGTGGGTTACACGTAGAAATGTCCCCCAGACAGCAGAGTTTCTTGGTTTCAGAGTATGAATTTTGCTTCAGAGAAGCTGGGTGAACCCTGATATGATGGAGATTTGTAGAAATGGGTGTAAGTTTTCAAAGAGCATGGAGGTTGTTGGCATAGTTATTTTTGTTCCTTGATCCCATAATCCCACACCAGGGTTCACTTCTCTCTTTGGTAAGGGAATCCCACTGTGGGAGAGGCTGTGAGCTATTGAAGAAGAGAGTTACAAGAGATCAGCTCAGCCTTGCCTCCGAAGCACCCAAAATACCCAGTTTCTAGGAGATAACTAACATCAGGAAGGTTAGTCCTTGATGGAAGAATAAATGAGGACCATGAGAAATGATGCCTTCAACAAGACACTTCAATATTAATCAGGGGCATTAAAGAGTCAGTCAATGGAAAAAAAAGAAAAAGGAAGTTAGAGAGCTGCAGAGGAAAACCACTGTCAGCTATCAATGGCAGAGGTCCCCATGCTGGTGGCAAATGCAGCACATCTGCAGCTGGGTAGGTATCATGATGCTCCAGTAAGCACTCTGTCACAGGGTGACAGGCAGCGTGGTCAGCCCTAGTCTGAAAGCACTAGAAGTCAGGATCTGCCCTCAAGCTCACACACATGCTCACATGCTTGAGCTCATATGTCCACTGTGGGGCAAAACCCGCAATCAGATCTGTGGGGTGGTCACAGGAGGCTGGGGAACATGGACGTGAACTTGGTTTCTATCTGCAAAACAGACGTAAAGGATGTAGATGAAACGGGTGACAGGATGCAGGCTAACGCTTCAAACACTGCTGAAGTTTCACTCTGTAGATTCAGATCCAGTGCTGTCTTCGATTACTGTAAACCTTTTCCCTTGTAGTCGCTGTTCTGATGTAACTGAAAGGACACCATTAATCACATGTTGTTGCCAAGTCCTTTCTTCCTCTTCCCCTTCCCCTTCCCCTTCCCCTTCCCCTTCCCTTCCCTTCCCTTGACAGGCTGAGGGAAAGGGAGTAGCCATAAGCTTGTTGAAGGTCATAAAACCCTTACTTCACCCTCCATATCTGTCCATGTAGACAAACCAAAAGCCTTTAATTTTCAAAGCCTCTCAGATTCAAGTCCCTTTAAGGTACCCCATACTGAACAGGCAAAATGGAAAGCACTACAGTCACAAGCCACTTCTGGGAAAGATTGAATTTATCTATTTTTTGTAAATCTTATTTTGAAATTCTGTGTAGTTTCATCTACTGAGGATTTTTCTAATGTTTTAAAATAGTCATGTTTTGGAAGAAACAGCATCAATTCTCTTTTATTTAAATTTGGAAACAAAATGTAGCTTTACTGGTCCTCCAGTCAGCACCAAATCAAGGAGGATTAAGCAGTGTGCAGTGCATTTCTCATTTGTGCCCATTTGGCCTTTTTTTTTTTTCCCTAGAAGGTTATGGCCTCTCATCTTGAGCTGACATTACACACCAATCATCACCATTGGTGCTGAAAGCTAGGCTAACATTTGTGGCAGCAGCTACATCTCAACTAAATCCGCATGTTTACCTCGAAAAATGTCAATCATCCTCCAGTCTCAGTATCCAACCCTGCAGGGATGGTTGATGGCAACATTTACCAGCTGCAGCAAAAGCATCATCTGAGCAACCTTCTTCCTGGAAAGGCAACTCAGACAGCAATGGCAACCCATGGACCTCCTGTCCTTACAGGAATCAGGACACATAGAGGCTAAGCACTGGGAGGGGGAACTATTTTATGTCTGGAAACACCCAATCTCCTGGAGCCTCACTGAGAAGGAAAAGTTACTGGAGAAGATAACAGTCTGATTGAGGTTCTTGCTGAAGTCTCCTGTCATCTAGAGTTTATAATTGAAAGAGGAATTTAGCCTTCTATCTCAAGAGGGTTGTAAGTTCAAACTAAATTTTCCAACAAGTTCTGCAGAGCTTCAGTGTAAGAGCTGGGGAATTTGTCAGCTAGCTTACTGAAGTGAAAAAAAAAAAAGACTAAAAAAAAAGAAGAAGGATTTTTAATAAATAAAATAAAAAACAGAGTAATAAAATAAGCATGGTAGATTCAGTGTTATTTGGTTTTATATTAATTTTATGCTGCCCCCACAAATTCAATATACCAGAGCTTTGTACATTAAGAAAACATGTGCAGCATGGAAAGTATTAAGGAATTGTTGTAGAGGTTGCGTTAGAGGAGGGTCGTTTCTTTTGGCTGTCTGAGAAGCTGTCTGGAGTCAAGGAATGTGTGTGTCAGCTGATTAAGACCACAGAAGTGATTAGCAAGGGAACCGTTAACAGCACTGCATGTCGATGCACATCTTTAGGTTAAGGAGTTAATTGCCTCTCTCAAAACTGTGGTTTCAAGACTTCTATAGACCTGGGAAGAAAACCCAATGGCAGTTTGCACTTGATCCACATTTTTCAAAATTCATTTTACAAATACAAAAGCTAGATACATCTCCTTTTAATCCCTGCTGAGCATTTTAATGGTGAGGTAAATGGCTAATTCTGTAAAGAAGGAGGTAGTCATGAACTACACTAGCATTGACCCATCACCTTCCCTGTTTACTACAACTTTTTACTTTCAGGGAAGCTTTTCCTTGATTTATGAAGCGCACTTCTTCAAGAGTTCAAGTGCGTGTACAACACAGCACCTTCCATCGAAGCACTGATGTGCAGCATCTCCTTCAAAATGCCCTCCCCACTCCTGGGAACAAGCACTCATCATTCCTCCCATTAAATCACCCTCTTTCCACCCTTTACCTCTAAGCCTGAGGAAATAAATATGGTCCAAAAATCAATATCAAGATTTTATTGGCTGAAGAAACAGAAAGACATCTTGTTGAAAATGCTTTGGCGTCTTCATTTTGTTGACCTGTGAGAAGCTGCAGCACCTCTGCTTGGCAGCACTGCCTGGACCCACCCTGAGGGGCACTGAACACCCTCTAGCCTGGAGGGCGCTGCCTGAAGAGCTGTCCTGGGGGGCCTGAGTGGCCCCAGAATCATAGAATGTTTCAGGCTGGAAGGGACCTCTAGAGGTCATCTAGTCCAACCTCCCTACACAAGTAGGGACATCTACCTAGGTCAGGTTACTCAGAGCCTCATCAAGCCTGACCTTGAACGACTCCAGGGATGGGGCCTCCATCACCTCTCTGGGCAGCCTGTTCCAGTGCTCTATGACCCTCATGCTAAAGAACTTTTTTCTAATATCCAACCTAAATCTATCTTTTCCTAGCTTAAAACCATTACTCCTTGTCCTATCACTACAAACCCTTGTGAATAGACCTTCCCCCGCCTTCCTGTAGGCCCCCTTCAGGTACTGGAAGGTCAGTATAAGGTTCCCCAGAACCTTCTCTTCTCCAGGCTGAACAACCCAAACTCTCTCAGTCTGTCTTCATATGAGAGATGCTCCATTCCCCTGATCATTTTGGTGGCTCTGCTCTGGACACGCTCCAATACGTCCACATCTTTCTTGTGCTGGGGGCTCCAGAACTGGACGCAATACTCCAGGTGAGGTCTCACCAGGGCAGAGTAGAGGGGCAGAATCACCTCTTTTGATCTGCTGGCCACAGTTCTCTTGATGCAGCCCAGGATGTGATTGGCCTTCTGGGCTGCCTTTGCACACTGGTGGCTCATATCCAGTTTTTCATCCACCAGCACTCCCAAGTCCCTTTCCACAGGGCTGCTCTCCAGTATGTCCTCTCCCAGCCTATACTGATAATGCTGGTTGCCCTGGCCCAGGTGCAGGACCCTGCACTTGGCCTTGTTGAACTTCATAAGGTTCATCTGGGCCCACCTTTCCAGCCTGTCCAGGTCCCTCTGGATGGCATCCTGTCCCTCTGGCATATCAACTGCACCCCCCAGCTTGGTATCGTCTGCAAACTTGCTGAGGGTGCCCTCAGTGTCACTGTCAATATCATTAATGAAGATATTAAAAAACACTGGTCCCAGCACAGACTCCTGGGGGACACCACTCATCACCTTCCTCCATCTGGACATTGAGCCGTTGACCATCACTCTCTGGATGCGACCATGCAGCCAGTTCTTTATCCACTGAACAGTCCACCCATTGAAACCATAATTCTCCAGCTTTGAGACAAGGATGTTGTGGCAGACTGTGTCAAAGGCCTTGCAGAAGTCCAGATAGATGACATCTATAGGTCTTCCCTTGTCGACTGATGCAGTCACTTCATTGTAGAAGGCCACTAGGTTGGTCAGGCAGGACTTGCACCTAGTAAATCTGTGTTGACTACCTTGGATTACCTCCCTGTCTTCCATGTGCTTTAGCATGTCCTCCAGGAGGATCTGTTCCATGATCTTCCCTGGCACAGAGATGAGGCTGACAGGTCCTCAGTAGGACAGAAGCCCAATCTCTTGCCTGGACCCCAGGCTGCCCTCACCAAACCCAAGCCACTGCTCTTCAGCTGAAACGCTGAAGTGTCACTCCATGAGAAAACTAGGTGGTCTTTCACAAAAGGAGGTCCCAGGACACCTTTTAGAGATCCTCTGGAGCTGTCCCCAGCTGGACCATGGAAACCAGAGGTGAGACACGGGTACCTTCCAGACAAGATGTACCCACACAAGGCAACTGCTACCTACAGTCCCCTACTTATGCTACCAGGAAGACTGCATCACGCTATCCCAAACGTGAGGTGCGCAGGTATTGCTCACAGCACTGCAGTCTGTAGGCAAATGAAAACTAACAAAAGTCCCAACTGAACAGAGGAAAAATAAACATTTGCTCGGGTCAGCTGCTCTGATATGCTCACATTTTGCTCAGCTCCCCCCACACTGCAAGCCAGAGTGATAAACGATAGACATAATCTGTAATCATGTGTGTCTTTTCCTATCGATAACATGCAGGCACAGTCAATCCTATCTTGGCTGAGGCCAGCTGGCTCTGGGTGAAGTCCTACCCTGAGCCAGCCTTGAGTAAATTACCTTCCCCTCTAGCTCTGGGGCCGCAAACACTGACCCATGCCCCTGCACTTGTTCACAGGCTGGGAAGCAGCAGATGCAGGGTGAGCTGACAAGCTCAGTCAGTGCCAGGAGAGACTCAGTCTTTTCAGTTGATAGATGCTGGGAGTGATGGCCGTGACTGTGGACACTTCGTGTTGCTGCCAATAGCTGCTTAACACAGCTAGGAGTTCTTGCAAGAGTTCAATACCAGCAGGCTTAAACAATAGGCAAGGTCCTTCATGACCTCACCTAAATCTTTAACCTGAGGAGAGCAGCTTTGGTTTGCACAAGCACCTACAGATGCAGATGTTTATTTCTGGGGTTTTTTTTTGTTTTTGTTTTTTTTTGACAGCTGGGCTTGTCTTCTCTAGATATGAGTTTTTCTTGAGATATTCTGCATTTAATTATCAGCTGGGATGGAAAGCTTGCAAGCACAGCTGTTATTGCAACATTTCAGTGCTTTGACTTTCAGGCCCAGATGGAATGAACTGTGCAGAAATGAGAAATCAAGAGTAAAGCAAACTTTCTCAAACTTTCAAAACAACTCAATGTGAGAAACAGGCTGGGATGGATTAAGCACAGACACAGACCATCTGAGCTGCTGCAGTGATGAGTCATGGCACTACACTGACATGACATCATGCCACGGTACTCTGCCTCTGAAAAATGCTGAGAGAAAGGGCTCCTCCACAACGTGTGGCTTGCAGCCCTGGCCTGCTGTAAATCTCTCTGCGAGCCTGGGTAAGGCTTTGGCTCTGCCCTTATTTGGTCAAATAGCTTTAATTCTTTTCATGGCTGAAGCTCATCACAGATGATGATGTTATTTGCAGAAAGTATTTGGCTATTAAGTGTAGACATGGGGGACAGAATGGGCTCCATGGCTTGGTAGCCAAAGTGATGCCATGGCTGTTACTGGAGGCAGGCATGTGTGTGCATGTATGGGTGCACATATGCCTTCCTCTCCCCACAATGTCCAACAGGTTGGACCCTCTCTAACACAGTAACTGCAAAATACAAGCATGTGCTCAGAGGTAACTTCTCCCTTTGCTGCTAAAACACTGTTCCCTGGTCTTAGAAGGTTTAAAAGGTTTTGTCTGAGGGAAGACAAAACCTATTTTAACAGGACACCTCCCTCAGAGGCCTGCTCACTGGCTTACCCTTGACACTATCTTTCAAAAACAAGAAGAGTGCTTGGGCATGGTCAGGGTGCAGTTAAAGTCCCTCCAGGATGGCCAGGTTGTCCTGTGTACTCAGCGTGGCAGATGCCACCTGTATGGCAAACAGGGACCTGCCTGCATTCACAGTCCAGGCCAGCAGCTTTTGTTTCACATGCAAAGCTCACAGCCAGGATATTCCTCTTTCATGCCCATCCTTTCATCAGCCCCAGCTGCTGTGTTGATGCCCCCAGCCAGCTGTCAGGATGTGCAGGAGATACCGATGCTGCTGGGTCTGGATTTGCAAGCCAGCAGGGAAAATGCTGATGATGGTTTTGGTGCCATCCTTCCTCTGCAGTGAGCTTGTCCCAGGCGTTCCCAGTCTGTCTTCGTATTTCAGGATCTCAAGGGACTTCCCTTTTCTGTCCACTACTTGGGCAACCTGCCCAGCTGGTGCCTGCCTGCCCCTGTGACACACACATTCTCCCTTTGGTGGAGGCAAGTGCTCTGGGCCAGCAGAGAGGCTGATGATGGGGCTCACCTCCCCTCACGCCAATCAGTTAAAAACCAGGCATCTATTTAAGATCTCAATTTCTATCAGACATGCTCCCCACATGCCCACTACCTTCACTTGCTCACTATCCCCACCTTGTTTCCCATCTCTACTGCCCTGGTGCCAGCATGAATGGCCTCACAGCAAGCTGAAGGAAGGAACTGGTTTGAATTAAAAAGACATTTTTCACCAGGTTAGTGTTAACTCATTTCTCTTCCTTTTTCCAGGTGGAAGCAGGACTCGTGGGACTTTGCCAGGGTGGGAAGGAGCAGCTGTGGGCCTGGCATGGCAAGAGGACAATGCTGTTGCAAAGCTGTTTATGGCACAAGCACAAGCAGGGCGCCGGTGAGGTGCCAAGAGCCCTCCTCTGCTCACCAGCATGGTGGCATTGCAGGAGCCACTCCCCAGAAATGCAGAGGGAGCCCAGATGACTAGCTAACACCAGAGCTCTAACTCTTACCCAGGTGGAATCAAGCAAGGATAAACCCACCTCTGATGGCTTCCCAAGGCCACAGAAAGGGCTGCAGCAGAGGATGAGAATCCAGATTTCCATGGCTCATGCACTAACACTTGGACCATCTTTCCTCTTTGGGGGCAGGCATCTGAAAGCCAGATTCTCGTCTGCAGTGTCAGCGGCAAATAATGAAACACCATGACAGTAGAGACAGCCTCAAGCACTTTTTCCTCTCAAAATTAATCAGATTATTTCCTCAGGATAATATTTTATTAATATAACTGTCACTCATTCCATTAATGCCTTTACTTAGGAGCAGCTGCCTGTCATAGGCTGATGCTGCCGTGCACTGTGCAGGACACTGGCTGATGAGGTTCAGCACCTGTCCCCAGTCAGCAGCATCAGTAGATGTTTTCTTGTTGTCTCTACACTAATGCTGAATAAAGTCCAAGTCTCCCTATTTCCTTGTCAGCTGGCTACAGAGAAGGGGAATGGTGTCCTGGCTCCCTTTGAGGGGCCAAAGAATCCAGTCCACAAGCTTAAAGGAGTGGATTTCTAGGAAGGCAGGATTTCAGACAGCTTTGTGGAGCTCTCCCCATTGCCAGTGCAAGAAAATAATCTCTTTGGCTGGCTCATCCCGTATTAGCTTCCCGATTCATCCCCCAGACTCTTGAGCCAGGGCCATCCATACTTCATTAGTTCACTGAGCCCTGTTGCACCTGCCACATACATGTTATTAGGTCACTGCTGATTAAATAATTCAGTCTCTCTGAGATGATAGTACTCAAAAAAGTGGGTTATGTGCTGAAGCCAATCCTGTTTGCCTCAAGGAAGCCTTGTAGTACTGGCCAACCTCATTGGGCTGAGAGAGATTTTTGACAGAGGAGAAGGAGTTGCAGTAACTGGCTGCCTTTGTCAGAAATACAGACTGTGATTTCTCTGCCCCCAAAGTGTTTTCTGAACAAAGATCACTGCTCTCCTGCAGCTCCAGGATACAGAAACAAGAATTCAGAAGAATTTTACCTGTAGAAACACTCAGATAAACAATTATGTATGATAGGCTGCTGCCTAAACATGAAATATATGCATGCTACAATACATTAGCAAAATACAGCAAGGAATGTCTTCTAATTTCTTTTATAAAGCTGGACATGCTGGTTAATATAGATGTGATGTTCCCATTTCCAATGGGACAATACCGACCTTGTATTCATCACAGAATCACAGACTGCTTGAGTTTGGAAGGGACCTCTGGAGATCACCTAGTCCAAACCCTCTGATCAAGTAGGACCACCTACAGCCAATTGCCCAGAACCATGTCCAGACAGCTTTTGAGTATCTACAACGATGAAGACTCCACAACCTCCCCAGGCAACCTGCTCCAGGGCACAGTCATCCTTATAGTGAAAAAGTATTTCCTGATGTTCAGAGGGAACCTCCTGTGTTTCAGTTTGTGCCCATTGTCCCTGGTCTCATCACTGGGCACCTAATAATCCCAAACACTCTGGCAGTCTTCTATGAGAAGGTAAGCCTTGGTGCTAGAGGAGAACACAGTTCATGCATTTTTACTTCTTTACCATGGGCCCTTGGAAGTCACAATTACTGAACCCTCTGCCAAGCAGAAGGTCCTTTAGAAGGGAAGCTGGAAACGCTCCTTCTGTTTATAGCAACAGGAGCTTCACATCCAGGCATGCCAGTCTAACAGCTTTCATGCTCTGCACTTGGTACCAGACACAGGACAGGTTTGAGTAAAATATTAGCCATTTTGACACGTCAGATATTTTGACATATAATAAATAAAAACTGTTCAAAACAATAACATACTCCCTGGAACTTTTAAAATTTGTTTCGGAGAATGAAAAGAATAATACCAAATCTGTTTGAGGTCTTTTTATATGGCTATTACATACACATTGGATACAATGCTTTAGGATGGCAGCAATGCTGTTACATGCGTATCGACAGCTGAACAGCACTGCTGCCTATTTGCTCTCTCTGAGTATTGACTGTATTTCTTAAAGCTCCAGCTGCTGAAAGCAAGGGATTATAAAAAAGTAAGCTTAGCTTTAATTCTGAAAAAATCTGTGGTCAAGCATTAAAAAGGTGCCCTGAATAAAGACTCAGGAGCCAGAAGTCACATTAAGCAAACTTCCCATTTAATTTTCAGTTCTTGCTGGTTTTAAGCCCACCTCATGATTTTGAAAGCTGGATTCAAAATTTCAGTCACTGGGGCTTGTAACACCTTGGCTGACATGATGTAGGGAAAGTGAAAAATCAAACCCTTTTAGATAAAGTTGGTTTTCCTACTAATTTCTTAAAGTCCCTAAAGAACTTCTGAAATTTATTTATTTTTGATACTTGTGATGTGTGTTGACTTTTGTATTTCCCTCAAAACAGGCCAGTCTTTCTGAGTACTGTGACCTGCAGAATTACTGCTTTAAACCTTCAGCACCTGCCTACACCAAACTTACACACGCAGCAAGCAAATCCACCTTCCCCTATGTGTCACCCACTTCCCATTGTATTAAGAGATGCATAATGAAACGATTGTTGCAAAATAACAGCTACTAACACATACATCTAGGTTGAGGATTAACATAAATAACTTGTGCCCTTCTAACAGATGAGAGGATTATATGGTATCCTATTGTGTAGGCAGTAAATAATCAACCTGATTTCTTTTAAGACAAGAGCTAAATTTGAGGCCTGAATTATTACTTCTTCCCTAATTATAAAAGACAGCTGCATAAGGCAAAATGTGCAGTGATGTCTGAGCACAAAAGTGAGAACAACTCTCAAAAGGCTTTGCAAAATTCAAAGAGGAGCAATAAATACTCCTATTTAAGGAAAATAAAAGTTGAGATATTTATAAATTTTATTAGAACTAATTTTGATATCTCACTCCTCTCCTGCCTTTGATCCCACTTCTTCTTCTTGAAACTAAATAGATTAGACTGCTAATAAGACACCTCAGGATGTAAAATTACCTGCAGAATTGTCCTTCTCCCTGGGAGCTTCCCAAGCCTGGGCTCAGAGTTACCATTAACATAAGCTGCTGAGCAACTCTTGAGCCTGGGATTTGCATTCTCAGGAGATGTGCACAGCAATGCTGTTATCTGAGGGAGCAGAAATCAAAGCGCATGAGGTCAGAGGACAATTTTTATCTGTCTGAAGAGACACCTTTTTTTAGCACTGTTTTTCAGGAAGATACAGGCTCTTAGTCAGCTAAGGCCTGAGGTTTCCTCTCCAGGTCATACAGAAACTTTTCCCTGCAGTTCTCTCAGAAATGCATGATTACAGAGAATACCTGCTATGGGGTAGGGTAGCTCACACGTGCTTCTGATGGTTTTAAAAAAACAACAATTCCCTTAAAATGATGCCTCAGGTTTGATGCAAGTATTGAGAAAAGAGAGTGAGACACAGATCTTCACACCTTATTTTTCTGACTTACACGCTGTTATTTACAAATTCTCAAGCCACTAGGATGATCCCATCCTTTCAGGATGCCCACTGATGTTGATGTTTGCAGGGCTGCCAGATTGGGGAGGAGGGGGAGAGGAAATAAATAAAAAATAAAGAAGGAGTATAAACTCCTGGTTGTCATGATGCTCTATTTTACAGAGTCACTGCTTTAGAAATGAGGTAACAACAAACTGGCTTCAGTTTTGGCTACCATATTTAAAAACGAACCAAACCAATAAAAGGGACAAGAAAAGTCCCAGAGAAAGGCAGCAAAAACAACCAGAGACACAGAAATGTCTGGAAAAAGACAGGCTGAACAGATGGGAATTCTTCCAGTCTATACTGGAGAAAAATAACATAGGAAATGATAAAAAGCCCCATATCAAATAGTGAATGGCAAATTGAAAACTTTTGTAAATACTTCTGTTCGTATAGAGGTTACACTGCTGAGTGTGTATTACAGGTATTTGATCTCGATTTATAGAGGAGAGAAATTGCTGTGGTCAAAAGTGAAGCAGATGCTGGCCTTGAGCAGGCTGCAGCAGTCCATGCCTCAGGTTCCAGATAGGCCAGAAGAAATGCCAGCATGTCAGCCAAAGCAGTGGTCATCCAAAGTCTACTTACTGAACCCTTTTTGACAACTTTGGGGTTATTCCCTTTTTCCCCAACTCCTTTTGGCACTCTGCTCAATGTCAGAGCGGCATCCTGAATGAGATGGGCCAACCTGGAGGAACAGCTCTGTGTGTTCCGCATTAGTGTTGCTATTAGTCTCAAATATTATTTCTGTCACTTTTCCAAACTCTGTCAAGGATCCTCGGGTTTCTGTGCTCAAAGTTTGAGCCAAGTGCAGTTTCCATAGACTGTTTTTATACCCAGTTTGCAAAGTGCAGAATGAGATGATCTCCACTCAGTTGATATGTCATGAAGAGGTTGCTGTGCTTCATTACCTGCAGCCAAAGCCACCTCAGAAATCAAACAAACCAGAGCAAAGTTGTAAACCCAACCATACATTTGTATAGGAGAAAAAAAGCACGCTGTCCCCTAGGCTGAAAAGCTGAAAGCAGGACCAGCTGGAAAGTACGCGCACTGTGCTCAGTCTTTCCAGTTTGTGCAAAACCAGGCAATTACAGGGTGCCAGACCAATTTAGAAAACAAGGCAATGAATCAAACTAGAGGGGAGAATAAGAAAGTATGGTTGAGAGTCCAATCCATTAAAACACGCAGTAAGCTAAGTTAGCTTCATAGCTAAGGTGGAAGAAAACTGCATTTTTCTTCCTCAAAGTAGAGCTTTCTCATGGTGGTAAAATTCAGAGCAGGAGGAAGACACTGCTGGCCTGCCTCAGACTCTGCAGTCCAGCACTTCCCCTACTCCTGCCACACTTGACACAAACACCCTTTATTTCCTTACGCTCACTTTGACATAGCTCCATGTGCACTTAACGGCCAGCTCTAATTGGACCATGATATACCTGCGGCAGCTGCTTGAAAGGCTGTAAGAATAAATGAACAGGCTTAAAAATGTGTGTTACTGTTTGCACTAACGTGGGTGATGGGAGTAAACAGGCTGAGGTAAAACACAAAGGCCAGCTCCGAATCAGAGCCCCGTAAGAGCCCTGGCATGCCTGGACTAAAGCTTCCAAGTGAGGATTTTTGCAGTAACAAAATCAGAAAGCGTAGACCTGAACAGGCATCTTCTGAGTAACACAATCACCCGAATATTTGGAGAGCTATCAAAGCAACAGACTCTCTCCGCCCCGTCCCCGTCCCCCCC
>VZZY01019840.1:172175-221528 GCA_013400335.1 Eurystomus gularis | reverse complement strand
GGTACTAAGCACTGGAAACAAACTTTTTCCTAAGGATGGCTCTTTTAATCCCAGGAGACGTTTTGGCCAATAGCTTCAAGTGACTGATGACTCTGGCAGTGCTGGTTTCCTTAGCATCCAAGCTGAGACACCCAAAAGGGAGTTGCTTTTCTGTTGGTGACGAATGGTGCCTCCAAACACGGTCCCCTCCCCAGATGGCTAATTCCATTTAGAAGTGCACACCTCCATTTCCCAAGGTGATTACTCTGAAAGGAAATTGCTGTAAGAAATCATTAATGAAAAAGGAAGCCATTATTTCTCATTGAGTATATGGCATCCTTTAGGAACAGAATGGGGCTGGAAAACAAGACCCAGGTGAGATCATGTGCTGACTTTTTCCTTACAGGTAAGAGCATGAAACCTTAGTAAACTATACCTGCTTTGTATCGGTCTGCCAAACACTGGCATCACTGGCTTAATGCACCCTAAACCTGCGACATACAGCATGAACTATTGGATTCCTTAAGTGACCTCGGGGAAGCTCATGTATCAAGTAGCAGCCCTACATCCAAGCCTCCTGGTAGCGAGGTGTGCACAAGACCATTTTAAGCATGTTATTCTTTTGTGTGGGGGTGGAGCAAGGTGGTGGAGGTACACTGACTTCCTCGCTACCTCAGAAGCATGATTATTTTTCTTGAGTCATGTTTTCCCTCGACTGTGGTCCCACCAGAGCTGAAATACCGCTGCCTTCTCTGCTTTCCTCCTTGATGGACTCTCCATGCCATTTGCTCTCCTGGGGCTGGACACACTATCACTACTTTACTACCAGGGCAAGGAGGTCCTGGTGGAGGGCCTGTGGCAGCCTGTGAACTTGCCAGCTGTTTTATCCATGTTTCTTTGAAGACGACAGCACAGTGATGCATAAGTTCCGTACATGAACCAAGGATGGGAAGGAAAAAAATGACATTTCTTGTGGAAGGAGCTTTGCTAAGGAAAGAATCCCTCCCTCCATCCCAAACCAGACTAGGTGCAATATATAGCCTTGGTCTTGTGTAGCCCATCACATTTCTGATGTATAAAGCATCCTCAAAATGTCCTCAGGTAAGACATTCTTCCCACCTTGTGCTACTTAATCAATAAACACAAACCAATTCAGGATTTATCTGGCAACACCTATTTGGCATTTACCAGGGGGACTACTGGGATAACACGGCTGGGACACAGCTAATGCCACTGCTCCAGACATGTGCCCAAAACAGCGGGTCAAGGGAACACCAGGGACTTGAGAACCTTCTGCAAGCTGACCTCATGTACCCAAAGGCTCCCTGCTCCAAGCTGCATTTGTTTCAGGGCAGGCAGTGCCTGGGAGGCGGGTGGGGGAAGTAAGACAGGAGGAGTGATGAGACCACCAGGTGAAATAGCTCTGACTCAACTACAGGCTACAGATACCCAGGGATTTTGTTAATTCGTTAATTTTCCTTTCTTCTGCTTTGCCACAGAAGCCATATAAGCGTCTCATATAAGCAGGCACACTTGTGAGCCAGCATTACCTTAGAAACAGGAGAAGAATAAAAAAAAACTACTTTTGAAGCTTCTCCTATTTCTTTTCTTTCCTGCTTCCACCAGGAACTTTTTCTCTAGAGCAGGAAGATGCATCTTTTAATTTTTCAGAAAGATTATTGGAAATGTGAATTTAAATACAGAGAGCCAATCTAGATTTGCATGAAGACACCCCAGAGCACCATCTAATTGTAAAAACTAAGAATGGAGGAGCCATCTAAACCCATCCTGCTGCTGATTCAGAATAGCTCCCTACAGAATATTGACGAGTTTTTAGCGTCTTGGCCTTGTGCCTCACATGCACCAGAGACATACTTTTAGGCCAATAAAACATCCCTTGTCATGTCTTAATGCTGTAGGAATTAATTTATCACTAATTATTTCCTCTTTTAAAGCCCTGCTCTTTGGATAGCTGTGACATAATTCTTAAAAAGCGCACTAGTTAAAGAGTAGAAGTACACCACCCCTTCCAGGTCCCTGCCCACAAAGGCCAGCTACTCAAATGTTTTCCTTTTCCCAGTTTAATTTCAGCTCTCGCAGGTGATGAGGGGCTGAAAACACCAATCATGGAGATGCTGGGCTTAACAGGTCAAGTTTTCTCACTGCTCCCGCCTGGGCACCCTCCAACCAGAGGTCTGCTGGAGACTTGGAAGGGCTTCTCCTTCGTGGTGCTGCCATCCAGGTTAGAAAAGGGTGCGCCTATTTGGGCTTAATCACAGAGACAAGTCCAAATTCTGACAAAGCAAGGCCCGACAAAGAAAAAATGAAGTTTTGACTTAACTGAAGCCTCAGGAAATACAATTTCACTTTAAATAAGTCTCTCTGTCTCTCTTATGTACACACAATCCCAATGTAAGTGATTTCATCTTTCACAGTTGAAGGTCAGCCATTCTAACACTGTATTTTTTCCACAGCGAGTCACAGTTTCTGCTCTTCTGGCAGATCAACATCCTAAATAAACCACAAAAGCAAGGCAATTTGAAGTTATTGGACGCTTTTATTTTAATGTAGCACCCCGCTCCATATCACATACATTTTCCAAAATTAGATGGGCATAGTATAAAACACTATACATTTTGCAGCTTACCACGTGGACAGACTGCAGCTGTGAAAACAAATTGCTTAAATCTGGCTATCTACTTCATAAGTTAAAATTCAAATATATATAATAGCCTCAGGGTATATTTTTTTTCAGATTAACAATGATAATGCTTGCAATACAATTTTTTAAACCAAAAATTCAGAAACAGAGTAAAACATAATGCATATGTTCATAGCACATTATCATAAAGATAACTAAAAAAAGCTTCAAAATACGTCATCTCTTCTCAAAGGTACTACATCACTTAGATTTTTTCTTTTTTCCCTGAAAAAATACTTTTATTCTTTAGTCAATAAAATATGTGGCTTCATGAAACCTTCTCTTCCTTCTTTTATAACCCCATGTATTTTCTTGTCAAGGACTGTATGTGCTGAAAGCCAAAGGGCTGATGATGCCAGAAAACAGACAGCCCTCATTCCCTGGCTAGCAACTTTTGCAGGCTCAGATGGGAGGAAAGCAACTTATACACCACCAAAAGACAGTTTTCATATCATGCTCATCCTAAATGCTTCTTGTGAAGGGTTCCAAGTCCCAAGATTCCTTTGGGGTCATTTTACTGTGCAAGTTGTCACCACCTCATGCTGCTTATCCCTGGCAGTGCCAGATGGGACTGTCTGGATGACAGCTGAAAAATTTCCTCTCCCCAATGTGGCTACAGAATTCCCAGTAGCAAAACTATTGCCATGCACGTAAAAACAGTTTAGAGATAATCTTTTGAGTTAAAATGGCTATTCACCAGCTTACCAATAGCAGGGCTGAATCCACTAATCACTGACATTTTTGGTACATCACCAAAACTCTCTGGAAGAGAGAACTGAGGAATGTCTGAAAAGTGGTGGTAATGTTTCCACTGCATCGTAGTATAAAATTAATAACTAGGAGAAGGACATTGATCATTAAGGATTAATGTTTGCGCACAAGCAGTTTGTTTAAAAGAATGCCTCTGAAATGGAAGCTGTTTGCCTTGCTTAATTACCAGGTCATTATTTATATTTAAAGGCTCAAATGAAAATGGCTTGATCTACAAAGTCAACCAGTCGCTAGACTTAGCTGGAAATTTTTTTTTTATCACCACTGAATCACCATGTATTGAAACAAATATTTCATAGAAATGTATCAGGTGATATCAACATTAACAGATCCATAAAGAAATGCACAATGAAAAGGAAGACAGGTGAGTGCACACTTACATACACACACACACTGCGGAAGATCCTTTATCTGCTCTGCATAGCCTTGTCCTGCAGAAAAAAAATATTTAGTTGTGCAAATCAGAATAGCTGTAGGAAATTGAAGACTTAGAAAGTGGCGTCCGGCTCATGGTCAGCACATCCTCACAGATACAAGGAAGCTGAAGCCGTGCTCCAGCTCCTATTCACAGTTACCCTCTCTTGCTTGCCTTGTTCTGCTCTGCATATGTGCCTACAGAAACCATGAACAGTGATGAATGAGACCTCAGGTGTGGGAAGCTGTCCTTGCTCCTTGGTCAGGCTGTAAAGCTGGGACAGACAGATCCTAGTTGCTGTTCTGGGTCAGGCACATAAGAGACTTAAAGTTGATCACTCTACTGTAGCTCAAGAAAGTGTCCTGAACATTGAGCAAACTGCCTGTGAGGTCTTCCTTTCTGACCAGATGGTCTGCCTCAGGTCTAGGAGCATCTCTCCCAACCCAAGTTTCAGAAAGTTAAACTTTCTGCAAGACATGATTACTTTGCTATACCCACATTTTTCCAAATGAAAAATATTTTTTGAGAAAATCTGTGATACTGGATTTAGATGTGAATTTTGACCAGCCAGGGTCTGTTAGGGTCTATAGTAGCCAGGAGTGTGGCTACATGGAGCAACTGCCAGAAGCACTGTCTATGGCTTCATGATGCCTTCTCTTCTCCCTCTCAAAATGCTAACAGCCTTGCAAAACCAGACACACTTTCTCATTTTGCATGGGCTATCATGAAAGCTTAAGTACTGAGGCACACAGAAGAGTAACTTCCTGCACCATATGTACAACACACCAGTATTTCTCCTTGGATATTTTGCTTTACTCTCTATGTGAAGTAGTGTGTCATCATCATAGCAGACATTTCACTGAACAGAATACAAATCAACTCACACTCTAGGCCTTGAAGCCAAGTGGGGCATTTGATTGCAACCCTAAAAATGCAGGAATGGTTGAATTTTTAATTTATTAAGTCCTGTGGGAGAGTAACAACTGAGTAAATACTTTATTGTTGGCTAATCAAGTATCCTAATTTCCAATGAATGAAAAACACACCTGTATGTGAGAAGGGAGATATTTGAAAAAGACAGATAAAGCAGACTTTTCCACTCTTCCTTTGAACAGCAACTATTCCATGAGTAACCCAAGTGAAATAAATAGGGGATTATTCTTGAGAAAGCTCCTATCAAACATGGAAAAGTCCTCCACCACCTTAAAAATGCAATGTGCACACTTCTTTGTAATAACTGAAAAGCTTTCCTTAAAAAAAATCACTCATAAAATAAAAAATAGACGTGCCATATTGTTATTTCCTATCAAACAGTAGGAGCTTATTAAGCAAATGACAATGTAAGAACTAAAAAACAAAGAGTGAGCACTTAACCTCATTAAAATATATTAGGAATGACTCAGTGTAATGGACACACGAAATAAATGATGATAACTTCTGAACAGTACCACCACTAGTAAGAGGGCAGTGGCTGTTTTGCAGCTTCCTGGAAAAGTCTGCAGTTCTTGCATTTTGTCACAGACCAGGAATGACAGTCTGATCCCAGCTGTGCAACAGCTGCACAAAAAGAGTCCCATAACCAGAGAAATTATTGTGGCTCGTTGACATAGCGATGTTTAGTTTAATCAAAACCAGTGCGTTACAAAACCACATTTTCAGTAACAATTCTGCAAATGCTTATTTTCACCTTCAGACTTCTGGATCTACGTCCCACATCCATATCCCTTTCAGCAAAAGTAGGCTGTTTCCTCATCACTCTAAACATTCCCACTGATGTCTGTCTTATCTCTCAAAAGAACCTTTTGCAGCTCTGGTGTCCTCTGATATCCCACCACAGCCATTCCATGACACACCCTGAAGGGAGGCTACTCAGCTGCTTTAAACCTGCTTCTCCTTCCTCTCAGCCCCAGGACCATCCTATAGCTACAGGGAGGAAGCATCACACCAACAATGGTAAAAAACTGTTGCACTGTTTCTGGAAGGCAAACATGTACACTTTAAGTAGGTGAGTGAACAGCAGGATATGAAACACGTGCAGCATCAAGTTTAAGATGGATAAAAGGTTGGTGACATTCCCTTGCAGCGAAGCAGACATCACATCCATGGAGGGAGCAGGGCTGACATCATTATGTCTGAAGCCACCCAGTCTAAGAGTATTGGCCCAGGAAATAAAGAAACATTAGTTAGCCAGCTTCCCTTGTGAGAACTGAGACCGAAGCCAATGACCACTGCATCCATGGAAAAATCCCCATAGGATTCAGCTGGTCCTGGATCAGACCTAGGTTAAAAATGAATCTTAGCCTCTTCATTTAGTAGGTAGATGGGCATTAGCAGCTTCATCCTATCAGCAGCATCTCCAGCGAGGTGCAAAGGAACCTTAATGAAAGCCTGTTGTAGAAGGCAATTATTTCCATCACACATTTTATAACCTCATACAGAGCACTTTTTGTTATCTTTCTTCTTTTGGAAATATGGTTCTTGTACACATCCTTAAAAGGCATCAGCAGCTATTAAGACAACAAAGCAGACTAATACAATGTACATAGAACAGCTTTTATAAAAGTGTCCCAAATGCATTTTTAACCTCTTGTTAGAAATACACCATTGGTTTAAAAAGAAAGAAAAAAAAAAAAAGGAAGGAAAAAAGCTATAAACCAGCGCTCTCAAACATGCTAAAAGTATGCAGAGACACTGGCAATTGCAAGCAAGTGATCGAACACTGGTGACAGGAAACAGATATAGCTTCAGAAAACAGATATTTTTTTAAATTTCCAAAATAATTCAATTTTAGTATCTTCTACTGTTCTCTCATATGATTTGAACTTATAAAATACAAGTTCTCTAACATTAAAATACATCCTTGATTGCATAATAAACAGTACTAAGAAAATAATTATCTGACGTGCTTGCAAATAAAGACTCTGCATGTCTAGTGAGTTTTATTCCTGCAGTACATTAAACTCACAGGTACTCTACCGTCATACAATCCTACAGGAATCAGTAACGTCCAGAAGCCCATCCCAGAGGATGAGTTTTAAATTTAAGCTAGACTTTAGGAATGC
The DNA here is from genome assembly GCA_013400335.1 of Eurystomus gularis. Lineage (NCBI taxonomy): Eukaryota > Metazoa > Chordata > Aves > Coraciiformes > Coraciidae > Eurystomus > Eurystomus gularis. The sequence continues at coordinate 214,600 of VZZY01019840.1, read as the reverse complement.
TGTACCCCTTAATGATCAGGGCAGAAGGTCCTGCCAGGATGCATATAAATCAGGAATTCTATACATAAACAAAATACTCTCAAGGTTATTCACTTCAGTGATAAACTGAATTTGCACATTACATCGGGAAGAGGGAGAAAAGAAGACGAAGAGTCTCCCTGCTCAGAAATACCCAGCAGTCATATTTGTTTTCTGTACCTTCTTCACCTGCAAAGGCGAACGTGCAGTGAGGTGAAAGGAGATCTGACAAGCAGCTCCTCCCCACCGCTGCCACCTTGGCAGAAACCCTGCTCAGCCCTGCCATGCTCCTCTCCTTGCAAGGCTGTCAGGATGCGTGCTCTGCTCCTGTTGCTGCACAGCAGTGTGGGAAGTCACAAGACGGTGACGGGACGTAGCTGTTCCAGCTGTGTTTCCAAGGCAATTCGCTCCTTGTGAACCTCCTGCAGGAGGGAGAGATGCGCTGTAACTTTTGGGATGCTTGCATGCACCACCCTGCTCTGGTGAGGAGCAGCCAGGCAAGCCACTGGTATTGACTGAAGGCTCAGGGCTCCCGTAACTCTCCTTGTGGTCTCCAAACACCATACCAATGCCACCTCACAGAGCCGCCTGCTGCCTCCTCCTTGCAGCAGGGCAATACAGAGGCTCGATCACTTGCTTGGATGATCATGGAGAGGAGTAGCCATCCGCTGCCCAGTGGAATAACTTGGGATGCAGCAAAGCTGGCCACAGTTGGCCATTTTTACCAAAGAAAATCAGGTCATTTTGAAATCACGTTTCCCTCAAATCTGCATTTTGAGAATTTGTGGTTCACACAACCAACCTCTTTCCTTCTGGAAATGAATGAGACTTAGCCTTTCTAAGATGACACAGGCTTTGCAATCTACTTCTTTGGCAGCCACAGCAGGAAGATCATTTGGAAACTAATCAGTCTCAGTTGGAAACCAACACATCAGTCTCAGCTGGAAACTAACTGTAAAGGCTTTGAGGATCAGTGACTTTCGGAAAGCCTCTCCTGGTCTCAAGGCTGCCCCAGCATTGAAGGGCACCCAGTTCTCCCTGACCTCTTGTCAGAGGGCTCTCTGAACACTATGGGAGCTGGGTGGACCTATAACTCCTCCAGGCTTTGGTACCTCATTTGGACAGGCTCACAGTCCCAGCATGGGAGTGCACTGAACACACCCCATGCCTCAGTGCAAGCTGTGCCTGAGGGGTACCCATCAAGTCTTCTGGTATCCATAAAAACAGCAAAGCCCTGCTGCATCAGAAAGCTTCCAGGCAGCAATACGACTTGAAGGACAAGTTAAGTAGTCTTATCTCTCATGTGAACTTATGCAAATCTGTCTTTCCATGCTTCTTTCACCCTGCTGTAAAATAGGGTAATAAAATTGGCCTGCTTTGTGAAGGTTGGGGACTTTAAACATGCTGAAGATAGTGCATGGAAGCAAATAAGACCTGATCCAAAGAATGATGGCAGTGTGCTGTCATAAAAAACTTTCATCTCCATGCTCATTTCAATTGCTGTCCTATATTTTGCTATGATTTCAGTACAGAGCATCCACCCTGCATCTCTCCTGGGAGATCCTTGAAAAGCAGTTAAGAAATTATGTTAAGCAAAGTTGAACAAGCAATCAAACTTTCACCTTGGCTGAAGAAAAAGTGCAACTGGGGATTCACCTCCCTTTCTAGACACCTGTGTTCATAACATGCAAGGAAGAAAAAGCTCCAGCAGATGAAAAACTAAAGTCTGTACTACCTTCAGACTATGTCAACAGAAGAATGAGAACGGATGTTTATAAGAAAAGAGTCCCTTAAGAACATGTTAAAAGACAAGTCAGCAGACATTAAAAATCAGTGTTAGCTGCTCATGTAAAGCATAGTCTAGGCAGTCCATGTATACCAAATTCCTGAATCCAGGAAACAGTTATATAGCACAGCTGACCAGAAGACAAGAAAGCTACCCTTGAGTTGCTCTTCTGCACCAGGTGACACCATCGCATTATCAAACTTTTCAGAAATACAAAGTTCACCTTTTACACTGACTCTAACTGCCAGTGGAGCTGCAGGCCCATAAGTTATAACTTTTCTCAGAAGGCCTCATCTTACCCACACATACAATACAGTTATTCCCTTCCAGAAAGCAGGAAGTAATGCAGTAAATCTCATCTAAGAGAATGAACAAGATTCTCTCATGGAGGTGACATGTCACTGACTGCAGGGAGCTTTTTCACTGATTTTCAATGCATTCCTTACCTTCAGCTGCTGCTGGAGCTCACTGTTCAACCTGGCAAGCACAGCATTGGCTTCTTTGTTTTTTCGTATAGCCGTCTGAATAGCCCTTTTCTGCTTGGAAGACTGTCTGCCGGGCAGATAAAAAATAAAACATTTCAGTTACAAGCCTCAACAGTGGCTGATGCCAGAAGACCAGTCTTCTATTTTGCATCTGTACTCTATACACACTGGACTACACTTCAAAGACAAGGTACAATCTACAAATTTAAGAGAAGAAAAATGTTACACTGAAATGAGATGGCTGAGTCAGATGGACTATCTGAAAGTAAAACAGTCACACTTGTTAACCTGAATGACAGAAACATTTTAGGCTGTCTTGATTATTTCAGAACCACTGCATTTTGATTCATCTTGAGATTAATCCCTGCATAACTGTGCTTATTGCAGAACCTTTGCATTAGCTGTTTTCAGACTCTTGTGGAATTTAAAGATTCAGGAGTGGTTAACAGAACATACAAAATCATTCTATGTGGAAAGAAATGACATCTGCATGAAAATACTCAGATTGAGACACTGCTGATCTTGATGTTTCTTTACTTTAAAAATTAATCTTTCTTTCCTTCGAAGCAGTCATTCCCACCAAAACTATCTTACGTCAGAAACAGGGACAGGTAGATGGCTTATGCACTTCCCTCATCTCTTTTGCTGCTTAAAGAACATATTTCTCTCCACTTACGATTATTATTCTATAGCCCATGAAAACTGACCTGGAAGTAATTGTTAGGCAGACAGGTACAAAAAGACAGCTCTGTACATAAGGACCAATCTATTCCAAGAAACAGAGGTAACAACAGGAAAAAGGAAAGAAAATACAGAAAATACTGGCTGAATATCCAAGCCCTTTTCCAAATAGATTATTTTAAAGTTTTACAACGAGGCTTCAAGAGCTCTTTAATGACAAATTTGATTTGCAACAGATGTCCTATTTAAATAAGGCCCATAGCGGTATACAGTCCCCATTAGCTCTTTTCTCTTAACTGAGCTGATGGCACCAATCTGTGCAACAGAATCTGTTTCGCAACACAGATAGGTCTTTATGCTGTTATCTTCCAGTGAACTGTCAGTTTTGTGCTTCACTATTTTGCTTCGAACTATTCTCCATAGGCTATAAAGTAATAATGATAGGGAAAAAACCCCAAAAAACAGGGTGATATACCTCTGTGGTCATTTAAACATTTTAGGAAAGATAGCGACAAGACAGGATTAAGCTGAGATGCTAACAAATGCTGTTATCTTTCTCTCAACCACTATGGAATATGCAATCCCAAAGCACAAAATAGCACTTTAAGGGCATCCTAGCAGTCTTATTACTTATTCTAATCTCCAATTATGCAGCACAGATTCAGTCTACGGATAAGCAGTTTGCCAAGAACCACTCAACTGATTTGAGCTGCTTGGTTTTGTTTCAGACTGAATCAGATGTCTTTACAAGGCTTTGGGTCCAGGCAGGCTATAATGTTTGCACTCTGTTTCAATTGAGCAAGACGTATAGATCCAATAGGGCTTTCAAGTGCCTTCGCTTACCATTTGTACAGCCCCTTCTCCAGTGCTATTAAATAAATATATAGTGAAATCCCTACAAGTCTTTGCTGCTGACAGCTTTGACAGCTTCAACAGCTATAGTTATGGCAGAAAACAACACATGCTTGGTTTGGCAATTACTAGATTATCACAACTGGTCTATGGCTCAGCTCATACCAGTGGCGAACTCATTTCCAACCTGCCTCATGATGAAGAAATATCACAAGGGTATGACCAACCTCAAGCATTTCATGACTCAATTTCCTAGGCATTTATCTGGTTGTATCTGTCCACATGAATGAGTAAAATCCCAGAAGAAATGTGCAAGGCAAGACCACACCCCCACAGAGCTAAAAGGAGCTCTGCTAGAGATGCCAGTTGAACAGCTAGGCTTGCTCTTCAGACACATCTACCAGATACAGAGGTAGGCTCTTTGAACAGGCTATCAAGCAAATATTACCAATTTATACAGTCACTACAGACTTAAGTCTGCATTTCAGAAGACAGATGTAAATTTCAGAGACCTGTATCTTGCGATGAATTCTCAAAACCAGAACTATTAAGCACAAAATTTTGCAAAGAGCAAACCCTGCCGCATCAGATCTCATGGTGCAGTTTGGCATGCTTGGTACAGGTTTTTACTTTTGGACTGGGAGGTGAGACTTGACTGCTGGCAGGGAAGAAGTCACATTTATAGTAGGAGAAAGCTCGGGGGTCTCCAGCCCCTGCACCTCCGTCCGGAGCTTCCTGCGGGTGGGTTTGGAGGGTGGCTGAGCAAGAACAACCTCCTGCAAGGGAGAAGAACAGCAATGTTAAGTTAGGCCATATGCGTCTCGTCATTAGGCTGGGGAATACTTGTGACACAGAAATTGCTGACAGCTGGCCTAAGGTTTCATAATTTCAAGAGGTACAGAGCTTAATTCAAATTTGGTAATAGCCTCTCAGGTTTCTGACTTTGGGGAAAGGAACAATAACTCCTGCAACCCCTTAATGAATGAAATGATTATACTGGTGTTTTGTCTTCATCTGGATGACAGGCTCTTCAGAATCAGATTGTATAGCTCTGTGTGAGTTGGGGGAAGGGGGGCGAGGGAGGGGTATAAATACATATACTAGCTCCCAGTTGACTCCAAAGCATTAAAACCAAAACAAGATTTATTTTTAATTATGCCTAGTTGGTAAAAATCAATAATCAGTCGCTTGCATCCCAACTTGCTACCTCACCCATCTGACATGGAGTCTCTCCCTTCTCCCTTCCTTTCTTACATGAGGCAACCCTGAAAATAGCTTAGAAATAGAAATGTATAAAATTATCCACGCAAAATTAACATGTTGGAAGTATAGAAGGCCAGTTATTTCTCTTGATAAGTTACATCAAAGAAATAAGTCTGGTTTGCAGGTAAAACAAAAGGATTTTTATGACTTCAGTGGTAAGAAGTGTTTTCATTATTTTAAATTAAGACATCCTTTCTTTTGCAGTAAGTAGTTTTAATGCCTTAAAGCTGTTTTAAATCTGAAATAGAAAAATATTCTTTTCAGTGTACTTTATTATTAGATCTCTTTTACATGGGATATTACTATTACTGCCCCATTTCATGAATGAGAAAGCTAAGACTCAAAAAGATTAAGTGACTTGACAAAGGTTATACATATAGTATCACAGTCAACATCAGAGACTAAATTTTATTATCACTTGCACAGTGCACATTTTACTGGGCTAGGCTATCTTCCTCACTATACTTTGGGCAAATGTTAATAAGAAATAGAAAAAGATTAAATGAGGAAGCATTTAATGACCCAGCAATCATAAGAAAAAAAAACAATAAGCAGCCTGACTCAGCAGAAGAGACTATTATGAATGACACAGAAATCAACATAAAACCATCAATTCTTAGTATTAGAGGGATTACAATTATTAGAGAAATTAGAATTACAAGGAAACAAGGGGTTTCAACATTAAAAAATGGTGCTGCCATTACTGAAAAAAAATTAAAAATAGTATGAATTTTTTTTAATCAGGATGTCAGCACATCAGCATTGTGTAGATTTTGGGTAATACCATGCTCTGAAACCCTACACATGTGTGCAGCTCTCTGAAAACACACTACATACATCAAGTGAGGAACTTGTGAATGCCTTCTACAACTATGAACCAGTGAGATGTCAAGTGCACAATCACAGTCTACCTTAAACTGCCAAAAAGCTACCAAATCCATAGGATAAATTTCTCTTCAATTTCAAGTGCAATATTGGAAGAAATGATCCAATACCCACAAGCAGAATCCTCTGCAGGCTGGCTGCTGTCCCACAAGGCTTTAGAAGGTGCGTCAGCACCAACAACCTGCTTCCTGCATTCCCACAGCCTAGGACTTCTCTGTATTTTTGGGATCTAGGTGGGATGAAGGTGAGCACGAAGTCGTTGGACCACAGGGATTTCAGTTCCCCAGCAGGGATGCAAAGCAGAGCAATGAAGATGTGGGGCCAGGCTAGAAGTAGCATGCGGTGAGCACAAGCAGAGCAAGGACACTGCCCGGAAAGCTCTATCACATATAGGAAATGACCCCAGACATTTGTATGTGTTCTGCCATTAGGGTAAGAGGTGTGATGATGCTCCCTGGGCAAGGTATGTACTACATACAGCACCTGCCAAAAGTTCTTGGTTGGGCTGAACAAAGGTCTTGCAGGTGCTCCCTGGCTGCAGTAGGGGCCAGAGGAGGGAGGATCTGCATTTGCTTCCTATCAAAATCTGTTCTGGCTGGGACTGGTGGAAGGAGACAGTGGGAGCATGACCAGGAGCAGGGAAATGCTCTTGGCCACTAAGGCCACTCCACCCCTAGAGCAAGGCCCTCTGAAGAGTGCCATTTTAATTTTCATGCTTACTTTATACAAACGTTATGTTCATACAAACCCTACTAGAAAGAGCACATCTTGAGCAAATCTCTCCCAGTCTATTTACATTTAGTGGCAGATCCTGATCTCTAGCAAACAGGTGTGTTTACATGAAAACCAAATCCCCAATAACTGGAAGCAAGAAGTGTGTCACGATTTTGAATTACAGTGAGACAGGGGTCCAGTACAATCAAACTCTTTTTTTATCTTCCCTAAGGCTCCACAAGTCCCTATTGATTTGACACAAATGGCAAGCTGCCTCTCTTAAAGCACATGCATCAATGTGTATGTACTAAGAGCTTCCTTAATGATTTATCTGAGCTGATGTCACATGCGATCCCGGTTCTCTCTAGCGTCTTGACCTCCGGAGAAGGAAAACATATAAAAATGTAACCCTAACCCTCCGTTTAATTGGTTTAAAACTTAAAACAACCACATTTGTTGATGAAGGCAAATCACTCCACAATGGTACAACACGTGCAGGTCTCACCTTTTTTGCTGAACTGTTTTCTTCTGCCTGCGATGGGGGTCTATTCATCTGAGGATGTAATTCAACCTCAGATGGTTGCTCTGTCTGCAACAACAAATCAGTCATTGCTACACCCAGAAAACGACTAGCCATCACATACAATAAAGTCAATGAAAGGAAACATTATACACAAAAGAAAAGTTACTTTAACAATTCAACAGTAGGGGAAATGGAGATCTAGAGTGACAGCTGAATGGATTACATATGTCTCTTGCAGATTTTTAATGAAATAATTTTCTTGAATTTTACTAGGAAAACGAGAGAAGTTTTTTCTGTGAAGTATTAGGAACCGTGTCTCTGAATGTAAATGACCTAGTACCCAGAATTACTTCTAGTTACCCTTATGTCCTGAATACTCAGAGAAAGATGAATGGGGGTAGATAAAAGCTAGAAAGATCTTGGATGCACCCTATCACCTTATTATCTCCTGAAACTGATGAAAATTCATTGGAGTAAGCCTTCTTTGAAGTTTGCAAGGCTGGAACGAGAAGGTCTGATTTACACCAAAAATTCCAGTAAAGTTACTGAAAACACAAGTCATAAAAGAAGCCAAATAAATCTTCTCTCCTCCCTTCTCATGTTTCATACAGAAAGCAAGCTGAACACTCACCACACAGGTCTACACTTCAGCAAAACAAAACACCCTTCTTCCAGCACATCTGACCAAGCAGCAAATTGAAGCAGAGGGTTAATCCCTTGCTTTGTCTCTCCCAAAATCTTCCCACATCTTTCAATTTGCTTCACCAGGTCAGGGCACAGAACATCAGCTATTGGAGAGTGACAGGATTTGGAGCTGCCTGTACCCTGAGCACGCAGCAGCAAACACAGTATAAACATGGTGTGGTTGTTTTCTGTCCAGAAGGCATGGGCTGGTTCTTCAAGATTGGGAACGCAGGCAGGAGCAGGAGGCTGAGGGCATTTGGCACTGGCAGGGAGCCTCTTCTCCTCTTTCCCAACTTCTGCCAAGTTGCAGCCATGCTAACAAGAGGCCCCAGGCAGGAAAGGCAACCTGTCATCCTGCTTCCTCTGCAGAAGTCTCCTTTCTACACAGGTGTTTAAAACCAAACTCAAGGCAAACCTCAAACTTTCAAGGGGCCACAATTTTAGCCATAATAATAGCAATAACCTGTCACATGCTGAAGAGCCCAACTTGCTGTTGCCAAGGTGCTTTTGCATAGGTCCATCAAGCCCTGTAGCAGCCACAGGTTTCCCAGTGCTTAACCGCAAGTTAAACAAAATGACAGAAAGTACAGAATTTGGTATATTTATAAAAGAAGGGACTTTTTCCATACCACTTTCATTTCTTCCATAATAGACACAATAAGAGCTGTACAGAAATGTGCAGGGGAAATGCATTTCTGCCAGGTTACTGTTGTTCTCCAACTGTACAGTTTAGAACATCTGCACAGAGGAGGGAAAATAGGGATTTTTTAAAAAAACACATATGAAATTCCTCAGGAGAGGAAGAAAAGGCGTTTTGGCTGACAAGATTTCCCCCACTCCTAGGTGTGCTGCATCTGTAGTGTTATCTGATGGTTAAAAAAAGCCCAACAACTCACTCTATAATTTTGCAGTATTTGAATATTAATATAGTAAATATTTGGATTTTAATAACTATTGTATAGTAACATTTGAATTCTGGAAAGCTTTTCATGGGTAGAAGTGCTTCTTCTGTAACTGTACAAATAGCAGAGTGAAATGGAAAAAGCAATCTTTTTTTCTGTCTACAAAAATCAAAGACCTTTAAAAGTCCATTTGATGCAACAAAGCACTTCTTTATCAGCAAGCTAAATAGCCCATAACCTCCCTGATTTCTACAACCACTTTTTATATATTTGAAGGAAATGAAGTCTCTAAACACTGGTAACAGTAGCCCGGCAAAGTCCATGAGGCTTGGATGAATGACTTGGGGATAGTGAAGCTCAAAAACCCAGCAGAACCACATGACACATTTGGGCCCAAACCACATCACTTTGACTTTGACAGAGGTAAATGAAAGCCAGCTCTTAATAACCCTTCTTGGACAGGGAGCACTAGATACCCTCCTAATCTGGCCAGGTGGGCAGTTTATGGTGCTCACACTCTTGGGAGTCTATGCTAAACCTTGCATCAAAAGCAAGAATATATTACATTCCACAGAATGCAGAAGGAGACTAACCCTATGTTATTTATATGTAGATAAAATGCAGCTTTTCAAGAACCAATGTGTTTAAACAGGGTAGAAGTAACTAAATAGACCGGTACTCTACCATGTCAATTGCAAATAAGCAGGAAAATTGAAATCAGAGCAAGATAAAGAACCTGGAGGAAAAAAAGAAAAAAAAGAAAGAAACAAAAAAAAAACAACCCCAAACTTTTTCAAAAACACCCCCCCCCCTTTTTTTTTTTTTTTTAAATAGGAGAACACTGTTTTAAACTGAAGGAAATTGAAGAGGGATAAAAAGGGTAAACTTTGCCGTCTGGAAGCAAATATAAAGTGGAGTGCTGATACCAAAATGCTGATTTCAAAATTTTCAACAGTTTGATATCACGGCTCCCACTGATGCGAGACACACTACAAGCTGAGTGCTGTGATGTGGCTGCCAGCCTCACAGCTGTGGCAACCGCTGTGCTGCAGGGCTGTGGTACCCGCTGGCTGAGGCTGGGCCACAGGGCTCACTGCTCCTCCCCACTGCCAGGAAAGGAGGATGGCAAAGCTCAGCAGCCAGCAGGGCAGGGGCTGGCTGGAGCAGGCAGGTAGTAAAAATAAAGAAATAGCTACATTTGACCAAAAAAAAAAAAAAAAAAAGAAAGAAAAAAAGGACTAGTTCTGGTGATGCAGCTCATGCATAATGAATAAAACCAAGTGATTGCCGTGTCCCTAAAGTGCCACCTAGCGGTACATGGAACAGGCCATTTCTGAGCGCTGTGCTTCGAGAATACCAAAAAAATAGGTGTCTGCATCATTCAGAACCTGCAGACTGAGCCTGCCCCACAGTGTGGGCAGACAGCCGGGCTGGGCACGGTAAGCATCGGCTCTTTGGAGACTCTCCTCTCCCTCTCATGCAGAAGCCAGGTCTACACATTTGTGATCTGTCACCAGACCTACAAGTTCTTCTCTACTTAAGATCTCCATTCCTCAGAGCAAGAGGAATGAGCATCTTCTTATATAAGTGCCCAAATGTCAAAAAAAAAAAAAAAAAAATTGGTATGATGTTGCAGAGGATTTTATTCAGGGATGGACAGCATTTAAGCCAGCCCAAAAAAAAAGTTTTGTTAACTGCAACGTGCAGCAATGCAAAGAAGGTTTGCTGATTTAGCCAGCCCAACAAAGTACTCTAGCCAAGGCCTAAGAACCTTTACAAATAAATTTGCAAGCTGATGTCTCCCCACATTGGCCCCACACAGATTTCACAGGAAAAATAACTCGTGCGGTTTTTTTTTTGGCAGAGGGATTCTTCACAGATTTCCTTCCATTCCCTGATTTGGATGTAGGGTGCAAGTCCCTGTAGCCTTCTGGTCACAAAGTAAGACTAGCTCAAGGATACTCCAGTACAAGCTCCTATAGTGGAGTGTGAAGAAAAGCGATCTATCAAGAGCAGCTGAGATGAGTTCCCTTTAGTTCTTCATTATTTTTATACCATGCTTATTATAGTCTTTAGGCAACTTATTTCTCATTCAGAAATACTGCAATAAACTGCCTCCCTCCATCACAGCAATAAATGTGTTAAAATTTTCCCACATCTCAGGTTTAAAGTTCTTCCCTCCTGGTTTATAAACGGGAAGATTATACACTATGCAATATAGTCTTCTGAAGGAAAAGTCAATTATAGCAGTGTAAAAGTGCTCCAATGGATGTGTCTCACTCACATCCACAGAATGGAGCAAGCTACTGACATAGGAAGTGGTGCTGTGCTTGTGGCTGGGTTCATTAGCAGCAGTGCAAAAGTGAGTTAGCAGACCAAGCCTATGAGTATCTTGACTTCGGAAAGGAGAGTAAGTGACCACAGAAATGAGCAAGAGAGTGTCCTATTCCAAATCTCCTGAAGAGCTTCTCATTGCAAAGACCAAAGTCCAATTATTAAGTCAGTATCTCTTTTTTCCCCAGTGCTGTCTTGTATTTTCTAGGAACAGCCATACCCTCCTCATTCCTGCAGGCAGAAGATAAAGCCAACCAATAAAGTTTCTGTACAATGGCCAATACTGAGCATTAGGACAGATAATTCCTCATGGTTAAGGAGAACATTAGGAATCGCAAATGCTCTTTTTATCACATGATCCTTGACCAGCCATTCATAATCCCAGGGCTCCATGTGACGATACTTAACAGTACCTTTCTAAAAGAATATGTAACGCTCACTTAAGCACTGAGTGCTTTGAAAGCCTCAGATGAAAGATTTTCATAACTGTAAAAGAATGCATTACCTTAAGAACTGGTTCTCCACTTACATTTCCAGTTCTTTTGCTTTGCAATGCTGGATTATATGTAGACTTCACACCCACTTTTAAAGATAATCCATAACTGATCTTGCAGAACAGAAGGTCTATGCAGAGCTTTCACATTTGTTACCTGAGAGCCTTTTTACAATAGGTGAAGTAAATATTCAACCTTTCCCACAATTCAGTCTCACCCATACTTATGCTCGGAGCTAACTTCACACGTGGAAATAGTCCCATTGTAGTCAATGGCACTACTCACAGAAATAAAATGATCTCTGTGCATTCATTGGAATAGCCCATAAACTTTACCTGTACAGCGCCACTGCTTAGCCTCGCAAAAAAAGTATTGAGAACAGCTTATATGCAAGAAAAAGTAGGATACTAAATATGCTTAACACTCAGTATGTGCCCACTGCAATCTTCTAACATCTCTACATAAGTGCATTCAAGAGGTACTTTGCTCCTTTGTAAACATTCGTCTTTGCGCTTAATGCCAATTTCCAAGAAGTCAAGAAGTCTCAGCTCCAGTGTCTGTGAGTCTTGTGCATCCCACACTGAATCATCAATTCTTTTTATTGCTTGTTACAGAAGCTGAAAATGGTAAGACAGAAAGAAAACCCATAGGGATGCAAATGCAACAAGCTGCCAGGGTCTTAGTGTGCTGCCTGCTTTCTCAGTGCTATGCAGCCCTGAAGTTTTGATAAGCTTTTTCTTTCCCCGAGCTATCTGAGGGCTGGTGATAAGGTTGAGGGAAAAGGCAGTAAATACAAACAAATTGCTGCAATGTTCAGTCCATTCGCAAGAAAAGAATAGGACACAGATGGAAGCATTAACAATCTGTTTTAATACTCCACTTCCACAAAACCAGATTAACGTAAGCTAGAAAGGGGTATGTGCATTCCACTAGAGAGATAGGCATTGGATTCTTAGCTTTTGTTGTTGTTGCTTTTACAACAAATGTGAAGCCAAATTCAAAAATTTTTACAACACATTTTAATTAAGATACTCACCCTTCTTCCACTCTCCCAGAAACCTCTTTAGAAAGGATTTTATGGCATCCATCAACTACTCCCCAAATTCAATTTTAACTGTGCTACTTTCCACCACTTCTTAAACAGTAATTTATTTTGTCTGGCTGTTTTAGATTTAATATATAATTTTCATGAGAGGAAGATAATCCACTTGCATTATATTAAAATGGCAGATGGCAAAATCTTTCATGTTATAGAAGACTTTCAGTTTTATTACAGTTACAGGCACTGATTATACAACATATGTTATTTTGCAGCCAAAACCATGCAGATTATAAAAAAAAAAGTCACCCTCTTCTTGCACAGAGATTGTAAGCTAAAAAGTTATTCCTTTGGTTTAATACAAAATGGTTATCTGGGAGAATATCATCATGTATACAAATAGCATGCTGCCAAAAGCAAATATTTTTTTTGGTAATTTTTATTTCTATAACAAAAAAAGTTCCTTCTCATAAAACTCCAGGTGTCCGGCCAACACATAGTTCTACAGAGTAAGCTAGCACCTCAGTTAGCTGAGTATTTTCTCCAAACAACCTCGTAACAGAGATAAGCAAACCCTGCCTCATCCTCCACATATCTCAGCTTTACTCAAAGACATTGGATGGTGGGGGGATCCCTGGACTAGCTCCCAACGTGAAGCCTACACGTGGCCATCCCACTCAAGGAGGTCAAGAGGTCTCAGCAGGACAGATAGGAGCCCTTCCTCACCTCTTGGCCTCAGAGCTGCAGATCAGCATGGGCACATGTAATTGGTGGTTGCAGACCCAGTCCAAGCATATCCCATGCTCAAGGCTCTCCATGGATTCAGCAGAACTTGGAAACATGTTAGTAGAGACAACTTCTTGAACTGAGTCCCAGTGTTCACTTGCAATTCTGCAAGATGAATGGCCAAAAAGCTTCAAGGAATTATGGAGTATCGAGTAACATTTGGAGAGTGGAATGTTCGATATGTTAAAAAGAGTAATACCTTTGCTTTCCAACAACACCAGGTGCCTGTGACTGGGTAGGGCAACCTACCCATCATCCCTCAGTCATCCATGACTTCAGCAAATCAGTAATGTCTAATGGTAACAACGGCCACTAAACTGACAGCCTAATTCTGAGCTCATCTTCAGAGCTGCACTGTACTCAGGATACTTCAGTTTGATAATCTGAACAGCTGCCTACCTACTCCACTTCACTTGAACGCTTTGCCTTAGCTCATAATCTTTCTAGCGCCTGTCAAAAGTGCCAGCATGGAAGCAGCAGGAAAGCCAGGTCCCAAGGTCTCCAGAATAAAAGTTCAGCACAAACCAGTGTGAATTCATAAAACCAACAGGCTTAAAATTGAGACTTAGGGAAAAGAGGCTAGAAACATCAGTTTTTTCAGCCAAGATATACAAGGGTTTTCTTCCAGTCACACTGTTTTCAAATCCCCTTATACAGCACAGGCAGGATTGAAGATACGCCTTTATTACTGGACAGGAAGGTACCAAAATAGGATAATTTAAATAAAGGATTGTTGATCTAATTGGGCAATGTTGCAGATAGCGAGCCGATGTTGGATAAAAGCCTAAAGTTGTATTTGCTTTTCAGTGTTCACCCGTAATTCCTATTAACATAAATATGTTACAAAATCTCCCACAGTAAGCAGCTGTGGTAAATGACTTCTGTAGGCTTAAAAGCCAACAGTAATAAAGTATTATTTTGTTTTCCATTAAAAAGAATAACAACAAAGGCTTTTATGAGATATGCATACACATGTTCGGTTCCAGTGGAGTCTTATTCATGAGCATTCGTAAGTTATTTCCTATCTGAAATTTGCATCACTGCAAATCAGCTATTGCATTCCTATTGTGATTCTTATTGCCTTGAAGTTGCACAAATTTTCTATGTACAGCCCTGGGGCCACACAAACCTTTTGGGGCCACCTTTATGCCATTTCTTCATGAAGACTTAAGTCACCATTAAAAACACAAGATGAGGAAAGATTACCAGAGCCACTGAATGCAGTCCCCTGCAAGCCCGGAAAAAAAAAAAAACAACAAACCAACACAGTAGGTATTTCAAAAAGCTATAGGTTATCTGGTCTACATGCCATCACTAGCAGTGGGGGGATGATGATGGAGATCGCACAAAAAAACCCCTAAACTTTAAAAAATGACAACAAAAAAACCACAAAACAAAACAAAAAGGAGTGGAAATGCCGTAACTATAGCATGTCATGGGAAGTGAGCAAGAGAGGCAAGGCATTGCCACTGTCCTAAGTTTGCACAGTAGCTTGCAGTATATTAAATATTTATGGTCCAAAGAAATCAGGAAACTGATACAGATAAAATTATCCTTAAATCCAAGGAGCTACTGCAGACTTGCTAAGTGTGAGATGTGCTACTAGGGATTACAGAAGGTGTCAGTGAAGTTACACACAGGCATATACACAGTAGTAAAAGGAAAACACTTCAAAATAACCTATTATCCAAAACAAAACTCTAGTCTTTGCATAAGTCTGCTTCCATACATAAGCAACATCAGTTGAGGACTCTAATAAAGCATTGCATACTTCATTTCACAACGCCTTACTGGAAACATCAAAACTACTTGCAGTGCAGAGTGATATGGGCTGGAATTTGGGTTAAAAGATCATAAGTTGGAGACGAAGGTATATTCACATTATGTAAACTTGCCTTTTGTCCATTTTTAGTTATTAAATTTCTTTATAGTCACCATAGGGACCTCAGAAGAAAGCACCACTCCATCAGAGAAACATCTGGTGAAAGCTCTGAGGAAAACTTGGGTACAGTTCATGGACTGATACAAAGTCAACACAACACTGACTTTGGCAAGGGAGAAAAATCCCAAGGAGTTGGAGCTACCATAGGCTTTAGAGTTGATGAAGACAGAAGAAATGCAGAGTCAATCCACCAACTCTAAAACCCATCATATAGGTAAGAAGAGATGCAGCCACAGCCGTAAAGGTGTCTACCCAGCAGAGGTGTGGAACAGTATGAGCTGGCAGCAGCAACCCAGAGCAGAGATGTCAGCCCTGCTGCTACTTCCCCATAAACAGGCCAAGTCCTTCAAGGAACCCAGGAGTCAATCCTCCCACAGTAAGCCTGTGCATCCACTGAGCTCTGGAGTCAAGACCCCGGCAGCTTTAGCTCCAAGTTTTACCCTGTGCTATGTTCATCCAGTGATACAGTCCTTCCCCTTCGCTATTCAGCTGACTGCACTATGGAGGCAGAGTTGGCCTTGGACACAACTTAGTAAGTTTGCGATATGACTAGACATGTTTGGCACACTCTAAAAAACCATTGTTTTAGTAACTTACCAAGCTTGATTACCTTGGAGGTTCCAACAGGAAAAAATAATGTTTTCCTAAAAGCTGAAGCAAATTCTACTAAAACCAACAGCAACATAGGACCAAAGTCATGATGCCATTACTGTATTGCTATTGATTAAGCTCACAGAAGGACTTCTGCCCCACTGAAATGTAATACCTACCCCTTGGTACCTCTCTTTTATGCTCTTTGGCCTTTACATCCCATGAGCCCTTTAACCTCACCCTAAAGAGCCAACTGGTTCAGGCTGCTTCTCAGTCATCCATAGAAAACTGTAGTCCTCAAAAGAAATTCTTTCCCTCTCCTCCTCCATCAACTGATTTCCAAAGCTGAGCCAAAACAATCACACAACAAGCATACTTATATGGTGCACAGTCACCTGAAATACATGGAGTTCGCTTCATTTCCAAGCTACATTTGTCATTCACAGTGCTTAACTGCAGGCATATAGCAAAATATTATGGCAATAAAAAAGGATTTTCAATAACAATGTTGAAAAGTAAGTTAAAGAAATTTAAGAAGAGTTCGGTAAATCCTGAAACAGGAAAAAGCATCATGGCTTTTCTTGAGTTCTTGATCCTGCCTCAGTTTTTGAAAGCAGATCCCTCTGTTCAGCTTCTTGGTGCTCCTTAAATCAAGCGCCCCACTGAACTAATGTAATCCATATGCTCACTATTGCTTACATGTTATTTGTAAGGGTCAGCTCAGCTGAATTATGACCCCACCACACATACTTCCCTACTGTTTGTTACCTTTATTATAGAAAGGCATGCTTGGAAACAAAATAAACAAGTGATGAGCATGAAGCATTATGCTTTCAAGAACTGGTTTAATGTACATTTTTGCTAGACATCAGAACAAGAATATTTTGATGTGATATTTGACTAAGTATTTTTAAAATGCAAAGTAAGTGATGCATGTAAGCAAAGCATCAGGCATATATTTATTACTGAGTAGACACAGAAGCCACTTCTTTTTTTCTTTCAGAAACCAGACTTCTCTATTGGAGAGGACTGGATCAAGAATTTCACATGAGAATCTTCTGTGTTTATCATTTTAGAATGGTCCTATATTCTGAATTGCCCAGTGTAGGATGAGCAGTTGGTTCAATATCTGTGATGTGGTAAGGAAGCTGCTGGACGTGCATAAATAAATAAACATCTTTCCTCACTGCTTCGCTAAGGAAACACGAATCTATCATAGGACAAGAAAATTATTAATGAGCAGAACCTTGCTTGAAAACAATAGTCTTTTCCCCAATAACAGGATTTTCTGTATTTATTGCTTTTTCTAATGGCAGCAAGAGGACTTGCACTGCATGGAGCTGGTGTGCTGTGGCCCAAGCAGCAGGAGGGCTGGCATGAGTTGCAGCAGCCACAGGATTAGGGGAAGCCAGAGGGAACTACTGCTCTCCAAGGAGTGTTAGACAAAGCAGGAATGTGACGGGTACACTAAGGAGCAGGTGGTGTTAGCAGTACAGCTAATGCCATATTGACTTGGGGGAAGCACGCAAGCTCAAACCAGAATAGTCTACAGTCCTCAAGGTAGAAACAAGCTGCACTCAGATGCTAAAAAGGGCTGGGAAGGGGAAGAGAGCAACAAGCTGCCGATGGAGCTAGGGGTGGCAACAAGCCTTTTATAATTTCTATCGTAAGCACTGTGCAGCAGGAGGTGTTCAACAGCAGACTCTTTAGAGTAGATCCAAAACTGAAGCGAGGACTGTTTCTGGCCCAAGGAAGGTGTGTCTCAAAAAGTTTTTATATGTATTTATTAGCACCCCTGTGGACTTGTTTTCCATTATACACTTCACCTAAAAGAGTAATACCTAAAGCATACTGCTGCCTAAGACTTAACAAAGCCAACACACAAAGAACAAGACGCTGATCCTCCATCTTTTCCTAAAACATGAAGTAGTATCTGGATGCAGATGTGCATTATTTAGTTAATTTGCATTGTGCTGTGGTTGTGTGATGCTCTAAAAACAAACAAAAACTCATCCAAAAAGCAAAACAACAGCACACCACTAATGGTTTGAAACTCAATAACATAACTGACATGGCATTGTTTCCTTTCAGCATTATTTTTTAAAACCATGGGTGAAATATACTCATACAAGCCATGGCTCCCTTAGCAGATGCCCTCTGAGCATCTGAAGCCTGAGAAGCAAAATAGCAGGTATCAAGCCCAAGCCCTTCAGGCATGAAACTCTAATTAGTAGACTAGCCTTACTAGCCTTTAATTTACAGTTTAGTCTAGTGGGTGCACGTCAGCACCACTACAAAAAGATTTAATTAGTCTGTAATTTGACACTGCAATCACCATCCAGACAGACCAATGAAGGAGGACATGTACGAACTGCAGAGCAAACTGCAGATTTTCGTTAACTTGGAAGCAAGAACAACCGTCATGTCCAAGCCAACTTGTGCTAACCACTGCAACAGGAACATAAATAAGAGAATAATACACAGCAAAGTGCTAAACTTTCGTCCATACCTGAGATACAGAAGGTCGAGGGGGCAGCGCAGGTGGTGGGGGAGGCAGCCAGCCAGACCTCACAGCTGAACAGAGAGAAAAGAAGATGATTAAAAAACAAACAAACAAACAAAACCTCATTATTTTAATTCCAAATAAAACCAGAATTAATATCCGTAATTCCTTTTGAAGAAGCAGTATTCAAACTTTTAATAACAGAAACCAAACTTGATCCTTATTGAGTAAAACCCTGTTTGAAATAACTTTGAGTAATGAATGAGTAGTGATTTAATTGCTGTAAAAACCTACAACATTATGATAAAAAGCAGAGATGGAAGCCAGTCAGCCACAAAAGCTGTAGCTAATGCAATCAAATTCTAGCTAAAGAACCCCAGGTCTACTTGTCCCTGGGACTTTGCTCTTTGTCAGTTAGCACTATTGCCTTTTTAAAAGTGATGCCTTAGCATTCAATGTAGACATTAGCATTCAGTCCAGATAAAACACACTATATGATAGAGAGCAACCTTAAAAAGAAGACATCTGGCATGGAATCAATAGGACAAAACCTAAACGAACAAAAAAATTACATTTTTCTGTGGCTTTATGTTTTTTATTTGCATGCTATTACTCATCGGAGGTATTTCAAAGGGAGGAGGAGAAGTAAGGGAAGGAAGACAAATCTTAGTGGTTTTTTCAGGCCCTTTTAACATAACACAATGTCAGCTTTTAGTTTGTTACCCTTGCTTTACGCTGGCTCAATCATGTATGTATTAATGACTGTATTTCTCAGTTTCCCTAAAATACCTAAAACCTATCATGGGACAAAACTACAGGACAGATGATGGCTTCCAAAGGCAGATGAAGAGAGGAAGACTAGGCTAGCGCAGACACACCAATCAGGACTGGTGTGAGTCCTTAGGTACGCTACCCTCCCCAAGCTCCTGTCACACCGAGTACTCAACACTTGCTCTGGCAAAGATACCAGACAGTCCATCTTGCACTGGTGCTAATTTGCATAGGAAATAAAACCCAACAATATTAAACTTAGAAATGCCTTTTACCACAATGATGCTAAGCAAGCAATTGCATTTATACACTTTATTTCCATGCATATTTTTAAATCCACAAAGACCGTTACAAGCTTTGTTATATCTTAGCCATTTACATATTTTATATACCAAGTCTAAAAACGTTTACATGGTTGAAAATATGAAAACAGAAGATGTTAACCATTAATGACAACAACAATGACATGAGAGTAAAAAGGGGGCGGAGGGGGGGGGAAGAAACATTCACAACAGTCATATTGACTATATACAGCTCCAAAGAGGCTTATAATACATTGGGGTTTTTTATATCTTCTGTATGATCATCTCTTGAATCAAAATGAAACCTAGCATCACTGCACATAATGCCAACGAGAGAGGTGGAACAACTAAAACGCAACTTAGGTAAGGAAAGGAGACATTAACACATCTACGGGTGTTAAGAGAGATTTGAAAACACATGGTTATTAAGATCCTTTCTCTTGCATTTAAGTAGTTCTGTTTAGAAGATCACTGCAATACCAGCATGATGTCGTCACTACATTCCCCATCTCTTCCATGCAACCGATCGCTAGAAAGGAACAGTGAGGTAAGAAACTTTCCTTTCCTTTAGTCTGAACTTCAGGTTATTACTTCATTTGTCTGAACACTAGCAACGGCTTTAGCAATGACAGCTAGTAACAATATTTGAGAACACCATCTAACTTGAACATCAGTGCCCTGTAGGTCCATCAGCTGCATGCTGTAATAACGGTCAAGTATATGTACAACACAATTAATTTATCTCCACAAAACCTCATGGGAGCTGTGCTGCAATTCTCCACAGAAAAAGCCTACGTGTGCACCTCACCCTCCCACCACCATCAGAGATTATCACCGTGAGGGTGTCATCTCTGCTCTCCACACAGCTGTAATGTCACGGGGGAGCACAAATCACACACACATCCTAACAAGCCCCCAACAGCCCAAACACAAAGCTATGGATTGCACTACTGCCACGACCATGGGGGTCCCTTGGAAGGGGCATGTGGGGCTGGGGTCAACAATGCTGCAGGTAAGCACTGGCCCCATGTGCCTCCCTCGGCCCTTCCAAACAGGGCTCATCATTTTTGTATTTGGTGGTTTATGCTCTGGCAGGCCCTCAAAAGTTTTACTGCAAGAGCTGCATCCATTGAGAACTCACCTTAACTTCAGCTCTAGAAGATACAGCACTTACTGTCCTTGCTCCCTGATTCTTCAAACCCAGTGATACAGCTAAGAAAGCAGCAGTGCAGTCTTTATGTAGAAAGCTGCCAGGCTTGCTGAAAAAGCATCTCCTGAAGGGGCTGCACACACTGTGAAACTCTACAAATCTCCTGGGATTTGGTCCACAAAATTCCAAGGAGAAAAATATCTGTTCCATAAGATAGTAGAATTAATAACAGTAATAAACTCTTTAAAAAAACCCACACACTGTCACACTAAGGGTGAGAGTGATGTTTGCCTGTCAGAGCCGAAGGGCTTGCACTGGAGCAGTTCTGCAAAGCCAAAAAATATGTCTGAGAATTATGTCACCCCCTAAAAACTGCTTGTTCAGTTTCCAAAGTACAACATATATGAATTTAGCATTAAAGAAATTAGATGCTTACACCATGTGCATTTGACCCAGTTTCCTCTTTTTAATCCTGCAAATTCTAATGTAAGATACTCATGAAATATTCATAAAATTCCTGCTGTTGCAGAACATCTTTGGCCTGTTGTTAGAAGGAAATCATGCTTATGTGAGCACAACCGCTAGACAAAAGTTAGTTGAATTTTGAGACTTACTACTTATTTAAAAAAAAAAAAAAATCACTTCCCCCCCTCCCACCCCACAGGGCAATGAAATAATTTTTCATGACAGATACTGCATGCTTTCAGCTCTCTAGTATCACTACCCGAAAAAAGGGCAATATTTACCAACACTCACAGGTTTTTATGTGTATCAGAAGGTCTTGTAACATTAGGCTATTCCAGAAGGCCTGCCTTCCCAGGAGACAGGTCACCTTGTTACTGAGCAGCTTGCTGGCATTCACACCAGAGTGAACCATGTAAAGCCAATCTCAGACACAGCACTATGGAAAGGCCATACAGGTACCAGTAAAATAGATATAACTATATCCAGTACCCATATCACACGTATTCCTGTAAACGATAGCATTTTCATGCACTAGTTAACTCCCACAGAGATAGCGATAAGGCTTTTGGTTCAAAAATCACGGTTCTTTACTTAGCATGTTTACACTTTAACACAAATTATCTGCATGGAAAGCGTCCAGGACCATTTTTCTGCCCTATTTTGGCAATCACAAAGGCCTGACAGCACTAACAGGACACCGCATTAGATAAAAAAACCCCAGGTTTTCCAATCTGAAGCTAGATTACTGTTTTAAAACAGACACCAGGCTGTAATTGTACACTCTGAGAACAGGCCGTGCCATCCTATCTGGCCACGCTGCTCTGCCTCCAGCCTCCCTAGCAAACACAAGCGCCCAGCACTTTTCATTACTCACGGTAGTGAAAAATACCAATCATGGTGACCATCCAAATACTTTCTTTACTTGAGTTATTTGATCTAGGAAGAGGACATCAAGGAAAAACAGAAAATTATCATAGTCCAGTCAAATCTATGGGAAGTAGGTCTTTAGCTCACCAGGCACGGCAATGGGGGAAGATGCCAGAATTAGGGTGGAACAAATCTGGACACTTGGAATCCTCTAGAGCAACCCGTAAGAGCAACATGCTGCAACTCTCACCCAATGACAGTCACTTGTTCTTTTGTTCGTATTGAAGAAAACTGCCATGATACACTAAGCTTCTGGATGCATGCTATTTTTTTAAATTAATACGTATTGGAACAGCAGCATATAAAACTACACTTCTTGAAACATTTCCATGTCAGGTACTTATTTCACTTCTGTTCTTTGCGATCTTCCTTCTTGGTTTTATATGCCTATCACCTTATCCTGGGTATCACCTTAGACAAGTTAAAGCCTTGGCGGGGGGGGGAAGTACTCCTTTTTCTCATCTGAATTGAAAATGTACATAACCACGTCCTGAAAGATGGGTGGTCTTTCCTTGGTCAAGGGCTGTTTTGTACCTTTCTAGCCAAAGTGAAACTAGATACTGCCTACCAAAGGAGGCTGAGCTCATCTCATGTCAAAACCCTGTACAATCTTTCATCCCATGATCAAGAGGGCATCCAGTGTTTGGTAAACTCTTATTTTGGTCACCATTCCCAAAGGGAGAAATATACCTCCGTTTCTCAGCTCCACCACCACCATTACCTCCCTTCTGCAACTGAGTGAGGACCATCCAGGGACTTAAACTGGGAGAAAATTCTGACAGGGTTCTTCAGCAGAGTTTGGCTGATGTGTTTGGTATTTTTCAAGTGGATGCTACAGCACTGCTCGATCAAGGGAGACGCTGGTGGCATTGCAGACTTACAGCAGTTTATGCTGCTTCAGAGTGCTTAGCTCCCAGATGAGGTTTAACAAAAGACCAAACAATTTATTTTACCAGGAAGCAAAGGATCTGCAATACTGAAAAGAGTTCAAAGAAGATAAGCCAACAAAATGAATTATTCTTCAGTACCCCATCTACCTAAGGCTTTGGTTCCTTGTGTAGTTTGGGAAGCTGACATTTTCACCCTTCCACTCCGATGCTATTTTGGAGAGTTTTTTTGATCTACTTTTCCTGCTTCTGCTGCCAAAGGCAGACTACAAAAAGTTCTGTGTCTAAGCTGGTTTCTGTTTACCTCTGTCTTACAAAACTTTCCTTCTTGTTCACTGAAATTGGTACTTGGATATCCCATAATACTGATACTGTTCTCTGCACTCCGTTTATTTACATTCCTGACAACAGCATTAGTAAGGTGATTGTGAAATACCCGTTTTTCAGGAGATATGATTTATGAATTCTCCCTGCAATATCTGTAAAAAGTTGAAACAAGAAAAAAAGAAAATGTTAAATCTGTAGCCAGGAATGTAAATTCAATGAAGGATTCAAGCAAGGTGGTTGTGAAATATCTACTTATCCATGGATCTGTTTCAATTTTGTCATCAGATTTGTAGAAAGACTGTAGAGAGCATCATGAGTGCCAGAATAACCTTTCTTCTCAGTTAGTTTTGGGAACCTGCTCAGCAGCAAAGCTTCATGTGTCACAGCGAGGGATACACACACTTGATGTCACAGACACACTCTTGTTACAAGTGTTTCATGTGCCAGTCATACAGAACATAATTCACACCTCAATTGTATGGAAAATTATCCAACTACCTTCCAAGTAATTAAGAAGATATATAGCCAGACCTTAAGCAATTAATGCTTCTGCACTACGAACTCGCCGCGTGACTTCATTTAGCACACTGGTCTACTCACGTATTTCGTGGGTCCCCTTTCAAACCAAACAAACAAGGCACCAGTAGAGGTGCTTTTATGATGTTGGTTTTTAATGCCATATCTATGAAATTCAGCATGTTTTAATTAAAATCTGCACGACTTTTTTTTTTTTAAACACTTATTTTCTGTTTTGCATCATAGGTCCACAACATCTGTATTTTTAACTTCATGTCCCTCATTTTCCCTAAATATTTTCATTTTCTAGTTTCTGTTTTTCTACCCCTTCCTTTTCTGTGTATTCCCATTTGGGGACTGTTTCTCCCTCTTCCCTCCCACCTTAAACAAAATTAGTAATGATTTTTGTGCCTTCTCACTTCACATTTAGCTTCATTCTCCACCCACAGGGAGGCACAGTCCCTCCACCTACCTCCTACAGATCCATGCTGCCAGAGTTTCTCACCTCTGGAGATCCCAGCGGGAGTGCTGGAGGCTCTGGCACTTGCCGCCTGTGACCATTTCCAGCACAGATCAACTCAGAGCAGGCACATGGGAGCCAGGAAGAGCAGTGGGCCACCACCCCTCCCATCCCACCTGTGGCACAGACACTTCTTGAGGACATCTGCATCTCCAGGGCCTCCCCCACCAGGAACCCCTGTTCCACATGAGAAACAGAAGATCCTCTCTTGTTTAACCTGTAAAGCTTTTCTATGATGCACCGACATTTTTTCACAAAACAGAGTAGCCCACGTGGGATCATGAAAATAGGTCAGTGGGGCTGACAGGGCCAGTCGAGAACATTTCAATCTTAATTTTCAGAGGGTTTAGATTAAAATTTCATTTTTAACAACCTGCAACAGAATGAAAACAGACTGTAAAGCATTCCTCAATCCCAGAAAGACAAGAGCTAAGATTAGAAAAATGGGAAAAATTAATTTGAAAGAAGTTCCATTTACACAAATGGTTGAAAACCAGTTACACTTAGAAGACTGGGAAGATTTAAGCCAGTTCGCACGCAAATGCTCTCTGGACTCAGCCCTTAGAGACAGACATAAAAATTTA
Organism: Eurystomus gularis; assembly: GCA_013400335.1. Taxonomy (NCBI): domain Eukaryota; kingdom Metazoa; phylum Chordata; class Aves; order Coraciiformes; family Coraciidae; genus Eurystomus; species Eurystomus gularis. Next base: position 189,669 of record VZZY01019840.1, on the reverse strand, counting down.
AAAATCTAAAAATGCAGAAAGAAGTTACCCCATCAGATTCCTATTATGCCATTACCATTCATCCATCTATGTCCTCACTATCTTCTCCAGCCTATTCAACCTTAATTATGCCCTTGTCCAGCTGGGCAAATAAATATTACATAGTTGTAAACACATAAAACCTTTATAAAAAATTCTAAAAGGCTGAAAGGCATAAAATTCTTCCATTCAAATCAGAGGGAATTCATATTCATATTTTATTCAGAATAAGCTCCGTTCAGTGATCATATATATTCTGAAGGGGAACAGGACTAGAAGAAAACAGCAGCTCCAATAACAGATCAGGAGTTAAGTCCCAAAAGGAAAAAAGTAAATATCTATTCTCTGTTTAAAAAACAAAAAAAGTTTTTGCAACATTTATGTTAAGAAAGCATTTCACAGTATTTTCATTGCAGTGATACAGTGCCAGAGTAAAAACGGCAGCTCAATTTTGTATTCTCTATGGTTCATGCATAAAATATATTTTTAATTTAAACTGCAATTGTGGTTACAATCCTTACAACCAAAGATATTAACTTGACACTGCACCCTTAACTCGAAGTTGGCAACATTAGAGCTCTTGTACACTGTGTAAATGATATTCAGTGAAATGGCATATTTTGATTACATTATTTGCCATTATCACTATTCTACAATACAAGCCATCTTCCTAATTTAATGTTTTGGTCTAATTAATAAAGTAAATACAGTAACATGCAAGACAGCACAGCGCCACGGCATGAGTAAAATCCATTCCTATTACCCAGGAAATCAGCCAGATTTTACTAAAACCAGTACAAGAGCACTGAGAGGAAGGGGTCCTGAAAATTAACTAGTTAAAAGTACTATGATCCGAATTCAGCATTTAAGACAGACATTACTACTTTAGGTTCCCTTTGTCACTTCAGCTTTGAACCAAAAAGTTGGTTGAGAAATCTGTACTTATGATAACACAAACAACATAACCCCCCGCATAACCCTTTGAAAGCTTGCCTTTAGTAATGAAGGCTTGAGGACAGCTAACCTTAATGGATACAATGCAAATACAATTAGAATGATAAAATCATTTGGGTTGGAAAAGATCTTTAAGATCATCAAGTCCAACACTAAGCTAGCGCAGCCAAGTTCACCACTAAACCATGTCACTAAGCTCCACATCTACATGTCTTTTAAATACCTTCAGGGATGGTGACTCCATCAGTGGTGGAGCCTGTTCCAATGCTTGACACCTCTTTTGGTAAAGCATTTTTTCCTAATACTCAATTTAAACCTCCCCTGGTGCAACTTGAGGCCATTTCCTCTTGTCCTATCACTTATTACTTGGGAGAAGTAACTGACACCCACATCACTACAATCTCTTTTTCAGGTGGCTGTAGAGGGCAACAAGGTCTCTCCTCAGCCTCCTTTTCTCCAGGCTGAATAACTGCAGTTCTCTCAGCTGCTCCTTGTAAGACTTGTTCTCTAGACCCTTCACCAGCTTTGTTGCCTTTCTCTGGACACATTCCAGCACCTCAATGTCTTTATTGAAGTCAGGGTCCCAAACTGAACATAGTACTCAAGGTGTGGCCTCACCACAGCCCAGTACAGGGGGACAATCGCTGCCCTATACCTGCTGGCCACTATACAAGCCAGGATGCTGTTGGCCTTCTTAGCCACCTGGGCACACTGCTGGCTCATTCACCCAGCTGCCAACCAACACCCCCAGATCCTTTTCCACCAGGCAGCTTTTCAGCCACTCTTCCCCAAGCTTGCAGCACTGCACAGGGTTGTCATGGCCCAATTAAGCATAAAATTACACATAAAAGAATACAGAAAATAATGCAGTAATCATACTTACATAGGTTTAGTTTGGCAGGTTTTATAGTACCCAGTTCCATGTGCCCAAAAGGAAAAGTCACCTATGTTTGGCTCACTATAATAATATGACGTAGCTGAAAACAGATTGCTGGAAATAGTATTAAGGTAACTATTTGGACCTGTTTGTATCAAATGTGTATGACAACGGAGCGACAATCATTTTATTTCTCAAAATCCTCTTTCCTTGTTTCCTTTTGAATTGTTTTATCCAATACATGCACTGAAAACATTCAGAAATACATAAAATTTGGCTGTGGTTGGGCGAATATGAAAAACCAAAGATATCTCAACACACACTCACTATTCAAAAATCTCCACACTTGGCAAATAAAACCCACCAAGCCTGTACATTCAAGGAAAGGTTGTGCTAATTGAATGAAGTAATGAAAGTTCGATGAAGTAAAGGCAGTAACAAAGAGTTTTCTTCAAAGGTATGAAAAAGAGGATAAAGTGTGATGCTGAGCACCAGTCTTCCTCTAGCACTAAGGGAAATGAAAGGGTACAGAAAAAAGTTTGTACTGACTGAGTCTTACGATAAAAGTACCACTTTAAAGTGTGTGGGAAACATGTAGATGAAGGAATACAGAAGTGATGTGGGGACACATTTACATCACTCATGGGAATGCTGGTGCACACCAGTAAATCTCTTCCCTTGTTCCTTTTCTGTTAACACTACATTTAGAGCAGAGGGGATGTTTTCTGGTTTGGCAGCCACCACTAGCCCTGCTGAGATAAGCAGAGGTTACAGATCTGACTGCACTTAGGAAACATCATCCGTAACAGAAAACGCTGCACTTACAATAAAATGCTAGCTGTGTTTCCCCCTTACCAAGTGTGGTACTTAACCAATTCACATTTTAAAAGGAAGAAAAAAAAACAAAAACAAAAACACTAACCCCATGTTGCTGGTTGAAACCAGCAGCTCTGAAGGAGCAAATCCCAGTTACAGAGTGAGCATTTGCTTATAAGGGGATGTAAGAAATGTTGCCTGCATTCCACACATTCTTCACTGCAGGGACAGCCACAGCAGGAGGTAAGTTTCAAACGAAAATGAGCACTGAAAACCTCCAGTCAAAAATTCATTAAAATAGTTATATGGCTGTTTTGATTAATTACACAGAGATACTCAATCTGCCTCCATATCAACATGAAATTACACTGTTTATGACAATTTTGTTGTTTTGTCCTGGTCTGAGTTAGAACCCAACTAATTCTGTTCACTGATTTTACTTTCTAGCTAAGTCTTTTCTAACTAACTGCACTTTCTGAAGCTAACAGCATGCTGTTGCAGGCACTGTCTGCTTCTAGCAGTGATAACACTCCATGTTTAGAGTTACTACCAAGGATTGGTGTGTGCAGACCAAGGCCACTGCTAACTCTTGTGGACCACATCTGGGGGTGCAGAAAGTGAAAGGCCGCACCTGCGGGGAGGAGTGGCTAGGACAGGTGACCCTAAACTGACCAGCGAGGTATTCCATCCCATATATGTCATATTCAGTATAAAACTGAATAAGTCCTCTTATTCTTTTCAGCTTCAGCAAAAAGATCAGGACAGCCAACAGTTCATTTGATTAAGGCTTGTCTTAAGCAACTAAAAGCTTTAAATTAAACTCAAGTCAGACACCAACTGAGATCTGCCTGACTGACAGCTCCCAAGCTGATCCGTTAACTTGTCTGTAGAACCATGATAAACATGCAGATATTTCACTCCTACATGATATAAATTCTCCAGCTTTGCTTCTAAATCTTTGGCTGACTGAAATGTGTGTCTGTCTTACACTCGGTCAAGTATTCATGTATTTTAGACACTTGTGTGAGTGCCTCACATCATTTTAATTAAAAAAAAAAAAGCAACAGGAGGGCTCTAACTAAACTTCACAGGAGTCTGACTGGTCATCCTCACACATTCCTGAAACCTCCTTCTACATCCATTCTTTTTGCGAAGGATCCAAGTCACCACATTTTTCTCAGATGCTAACATAAAGACTAGATGATTAAAAAAATAGAAGAAATTTGGGCATTTTAGAAACATACTGAAAGGCTTCAGTATTCAAGTTTTCAAATATTTCAAGTTTTCAAGTATTTCAAGTCTTTTTCAAGTATTCAAGGCTTCAAGTTTTCTTGGTTTTTTTTTATGTTTTTCCTGGGTAACTTTAGTTACAGCATCCCAGCAGAGTGCAGCTATGGAGTGCATCCTTCAAAAGCAATTAGTTCCCATTTCAAAATTTTTAAAGCACAGTTTGTGTGGCTAATGTATTGATGGACATCCCAGCCATCATGGATAAATGTTCTCTGTGTATACTTGCCCAGAGAGTGCCATCATAAGACTATGGCAAACATGACATAGCAGTAGTAAATGAAAAACAAAGACACCCCAAAAAATCCCAATGCCTGCAACAAGGATCTGACAGTTTTTGGCTGAATTTACCTGAAGGAAAGCGATTTTTCTTTTTCTGTCCTCTAAAAATGAAACAAACAAAATGCTCCAAACCACTGGTGGCTTTACAATTAAAGAAGTGATATCTATAGACCAACATGACCAATGAGGAACTGAAAACGAGACTCAATACTACTGAGCACTCCTTTGCAGATGTAGCAGTGCATTATGTACCAAACTCACAAAATCACTGTACAAGAATTAGTAGGACAAAAACTAATGTACTGAAATGGGATTATTCTTATCATGTTGGCTACCCTGGAAGCTATAAAAATGGTCGATTTTACAGTCTGGTTTTCTGTACTGACATTAGGCAATATGGCGCTGCTAGAAGGGATGGTCGTTCCCGCTAATTTTTGTGGTTCAGCTGTGACAATGTGACTACTTTTGAAAACCCAGGAAGAAAAGAAGGGAGGGAGAAAACAAAGCAAAAATTCAGTGAAGAGTACCTTAGAACTCAAAGTAATCGACTGACCTGTGGCTAGAAACACAACAGGTTTGATATTTATGCCAGGCTGTACTATCTGAATAGCCAAGAATCCTAAAGAGTACATTGCTACTACATCATCAGTATCATAAATCTGTAACTGTATCATCTGATGGCAGATGGAAACTATTTTAACTTAATTTTTTTTACTGTCAGCAGAAATAAGAATGCAGCTTGTTATTATACAACTGTGTGCAATTTACTTCAAACATCCACATGCACACGTCTTTTTTTAGTGAGGCTCTTCAGTTTAAGGTCACAGTGTTCAATGCCTCTGTCTTTCTACAAACCATCCTTTTAGAAAGCACAAAGTGCACCCCAGTAGAGAGTCTGGCTGTGAAACAATGACCACTCCCTGAGGAAGAACTGTCTTGAGGAAGAACTGTCTCTAGATGAGAAAGGTTTCCAAAAATGATGAGACTGGAATTTCTACAAAGAAGAAAGATTGGTATGGAAAAGGATGACAAAAATACAAGTGTGGTGCTCAAAATAAGAGAACTGGAAGAAAAGAAAGCAACTGTATAAAAATCACATTATCAATAGGATGTTGCAGAAGTAAAACTATAGGGGGACTTAATGGGAAAGAGTGTGCACGTTTCTTCTTAGAACAAAGAACTGAAAATATGACTTCCAATGCAGCCATTTTACTTCAAAGCAGAGCAAGGTAAATACACCAGGCTATTTGGGCAAACTAGGACGGGTTGATTTAATCCCCACCTTCCGATGATGTGCATTTATTAGAAACTGAACACTTCTTCAGGGTGTGCTACAAATTGTTTAACAAGTTGTTCCTTGAATTCTCCAAAGCCACAAATTCCTCCTTATTCTTTTCCAATGAGTATTTACATTCTTGTCAGAAAATTGAACAGCTCCATTAGAGGAAGATGACCACCACAAATATTTAGCATTGCCATCAGAGGTCATTCAAGAGAGCAAAAAATGACAGGCCAACACCCTGCAAGTACAGGAGGAAGCTGAACCTCTGGGTGACCTTCCCCATTTCTGCAACTTAGCAGCAGACTATACTTCAGGTTTTGTCAACCTAGAGCCAATTTTTGTTCCCACTATAAACACTTGTAAACTTGAACCAAATATGATTAATAGTTTTAGGGTGACCAGAGCACTTACTTTCTTTGCAAGCAATCAACTACCTACCCTTACTTAACTGCACCATTTCCAGTGAGGAAAACCTCCAAAAAAATATTGACGGACAAGTTACCCTTTCCTGCGTTCACTATAACACTGTCAGTTTGTTAAGTTGCTCAGAAGAAACCATTATGTTACTTCAAAACTAATGGTAACTTTCAAAACAATCCATTTCAAAAGCAAGATGTTACTTTTCATTCACAGAATGACTTATCTGAGAATTTACATTCTCCTTTCATTTGTGTTCCAAAAGAAACATAAATCCAGGTTTATTTTCTTCCAGTTATACTTTTTATCTGAATTGTGATAGGATTTGTTGCCTTAGAAAACATGTACTTGGCTCTGTTTGGGGTTTTATTTTGATGTATAATGAAATAGAAATTGAAGGCAACAGATCCCCAAACAGGAATCAGTCAAAGATCAGGAATTGCTTCTCTGTAAGGCAGAGGGGGAAAAATTATTTAAAAATATTTCTACTGAGTTTCAGGGTTCAGCATTTATAGCAGGACTCTTGAATTGTCCGGTGTTCACACATACACAAAAAAGCCTCATACAGCAAGAGGTGAAACTCTTTCTGTTCCACTCCAACAACCACATTAGAAAAGCCCAGTTAAAACATTCCTTGACACAGTCAAACCCTGGCTTTCTTCTGAAGCATAAACACGACCATGTTTAACCTAGTCCTTGAATCAGATGATTGGTATGCACCCCATAAAGCTCTGCTCTGGTTCAAGGACGCTGCCAAAGCACAGCGATGCTGGGTGACTGCTGCCCTGAGCAAACAGCTCCTCTTTCTACCACTCGCTGTGCAAGGTAAAAGGACCTAACACCGGAGAGCAGCTTTCCTTCAGCTTACTCTAGCTACCATTATACATTTTCTTTCTCTCCCCTCAACGTGCACCCACGTCATAAGAAAGGTTTCTGATTGACCCCACACATATGGAAGACTTCAACATCAAAAATGTTTGCACACAAGGACTTTCATTTTCTCCCAGTTTAAACATTAAGGGTTTTCTTCCTGCTTCTGAACTATAAAAAATAAATAGTAATAAAAATCAAATATATTGTAGTTACTGATGAGAATTGTCTAAACAGCCAGACTACTTATAAACAGTCAGTGATGACAGACTACCATATGTTAAGCCATTATCATGCCAGAAAACGTTTTAATCACCTTAATTATAGCAGCACTGATTTTTCCCCCTCAGCGGCAACGTAATGCAAGAAAGTGCAACTTCTTGTGTTTTGTAAAGTATTACTGACTATAGCAAAGGTATGCATACGCACATAGTGTAAAGTATTTGTGCAAACAGGTAAGCTGTCAAGTATGCAGCTAACCCAAATGGTCTCAGAAGAAAGGACATCTTACCTTGTGTGTTTTGTTGAAATATTTTGTTCAGATCCAAAGATGAAGCTCTGGAATGGGATTTCTGTGGCCTTGGAGGTGGAGTAGGGGGCTCCTCTCCCTTTTTCATGGCATCTTCTATTGATGTGCTGGAGTAAGACCTAAGGAAAGAGAGGGGAGAAAGAAAGCAGAAAATATTTTATTTCAGAAATTAATTTTTAACAACTATGATGAATAGTACCTAAAAATACATAGACCAGAACTCAAGTTTGTGGTGGATATTCCTTGCTCTAATGACTAAAAGTTCCCCCTCACAACAATAGAGATTTATTTGTCAGAGGGACCTACATGTCTGGAGAAAGGAACAAGTCATGCTTACAGGGTTAGTATTTTTTAAGGCCTTTTATATCATAGCTTCATGCCTTCTTACGTAACTTGAACTGTGAACAAGATAACTGTAGCAACTGTTGTGAATAAACCTGAGTAAAACCCCCCCCCCCCTTCCCCGGCTCCAACAGTTTCTGTTGCCTTTCCCAACTGTGAGGGTTGTNGTAAAATTCCCCCCCCCCCCCCTTCCCCGGCTCCAACAGTTTCTGTTGCCTTTCCCAACTGTGAGGGTTGTGTTTACACAGGTATAGCTTCAACCTACCTCTTGCAGGTACACATTTCGGAACTTATAATATTCTAACTACAAGAATAAATTTTTCATAAAGTCAAATTCCACTAAATCCGGAAAATCTGAATGGCTCCAAAGTCTCCAAAACTGGTGAAATACATGCCTCAGTACATCTTTCCAGGCCCTTCCACACCACATTAATCCCAGTGTGGTGCATTTGCTAAGAATTTAGATTTTGCTGAATAGTGTTCAATATTTTTCAGCTGTTGTAGTTACTAGTTTTTCTGCAAGACCAAGAGCTTTGTCCAAAAAGAGCATTGACAATGTGAGATGTTACACTTACTGTAACACATTATGCATGACAGGCAAGACCAAAACCACATCTGAGTAGAACAGAAATAACTCCTGCTAATGCGAAATGGATCATTTTTTTTGCCAAACAGGCTGTTGTTAGAAAACAGCTCTTTAGAGAGACAGACATTTGGCAATGCCGATACAATGTTTCTGATGTAAACTTTAATAAATACAGGAGAAAATGCCGAAACTGCTTCAAAATTTGCACGTCACAAAAACCTCTGCTGATGCTGTATCTTGTGTCTTGGTAGAGTTTTGAATTCCAAAGCCTTATCATATCAGACCTAAACCAACACCCCTGAAATAAATGAGAAAGCTTTGAATCAGGTTCTTAAGGTTTTCTATTTTTACTTTCCATATTACACAGTGTATATTTTACCTGCATTAAAAGTGTACAACCTAATTGAGATTTTAATTATTTTTTTTTTTAAAGCTCAAGTAAGATATGCAGCTACCAGGCAAAAAATATGCCAGAGTTAAGAGTTGTAACAGCCTTGAATCATGGTCTTTGGTAATCAGGTACACCTGAAGACAGAGACCTTTGAGGTTATAGAGACCTCCAGGCTACACAGGACAAGTGCAGCAGGAGGTCTGAGTTCAAGAATGTGCTCAGGAACGTTTAGTCTCAACTTCTGCATTGAAGTAGTGACATATAGTCAGACGAGAGACAGTCATATGTGAGACAGTAGTCACATTCAAGTGACTTTTCAAACTTGTTTAAGCATTTGCTATTTTATGCATTTTTGCATAAAACACTTCTTACACATTTTTGCATATTTGCAATTTATGATTCAGTAACAGAGCAAGAAAATTTAAAACCGTATGAAAACTAAAAAGCTTTGGCTAGCAGCAGAAAAACAGCACACAAGGCAGTTCAGCCTTCCTGGATGTAGGTCCTAAGAACAGAGGATTTCAATCTCCATTCATCATGCTTATAGCTGATCCTCCCTTATTAGCAGGCTTTGACAAGCTTGTAACAAGGGAGCTCCTGATTATACTCTCATTACCTAAGGTAAAAAAAATGAAGCCCTCTAACTAGCACCAAAAAAAAAAGTTTGAAGGTGAATGCACAATATGGCTATACACAAGAATGGTGAACAGCTAAACCCAACACATAATTCATTTTTACATACTATTTTCTGGCACAGGTTTCCCTTTTCTTTCAAACATCCAAATCCAGCAAGTGTCATTTCTAGCACACAACAGTTTAAAGTCCATAAGTCCTCCCATCACACAGCGACCAGCTCGTAGTCAAGTACTCACATGCCAATGAAAGGATTCACTCACCCACATCCAAGAGCTGAGCTACTATTGCCGTTTCTGTGGGAGCGAGCAGCGTCTGCCTCCATACGCAACCACTGTGCAGGCTTCAACAGCACAGAATTGTTGAGAAAGTTCCTCACAACGGGGTGGTCCCCACTGTCCTGCCACCATGCCCCTGGGGCTGGGCTGGAGGCAAGAGCTGACAGAGCAGCTGGGCTGGGCAGACAGGCAAGAGTCCCAGTGCCTTATGACCAGAGATCACAAGGCCCTAGGGCAGTACTTATGTAGGGTCTATAGCTTACAGATCCCTCCTGGTAATTCTGTCTGATCTGAGCTGTACTTCCAGCACAACGCCAATTAAAAAAAAAAAGGCAACACTAGTTCTTACACCTTGTGTCTAACACCAGAAGAAACGTATGTTTTCTGCAGAAACAGAAACAAAAACAGTACCTGGATCGTGGCCTGGCTTTAAGTGCATTAGATTCCTGAGCAGCTGGAACAGAAAACAAAAAAAGAACCTCTAAAACACCATATTTTAAATAAACACCTTTAGCTGCAGAATCAGTGTTCATTAAAAACATGTGTTGCAAATGTGGATATGAGACTGCTCATCTCACTTGAGCAACGGGGATGTATTTTCGCTTCTCCTTCCCCTTTGTTTTTGTAGTGTGTGAATGTCCTAAGAATTCAAAAGCCCGCTTGTAGTCAGAGCTTCACCTTTAATTTCGTTACCAGAATGCAGGAAAGGCAATAGGTCTGACAGCTCTGACCTGTACTCCTGGATAGAGTTGTGACAAAGCAACATAAAGAATAGCATCAATTTTCCACCGAAAACGTCTCACTGCTAGTCTGGATATCTATTAGTTGGCCTGCTTCCCAAAGGACAAAGGTTTATGCCCTTCCTAAATACTTTAATTAGTAGAAAAGTGCATCTTCTTACCACCCATTAAAAAATTAGCATATCACATTGCAACTATTTTGACATTGGGAAGGAAAGATACTTGAAGGTAGAAAGCTTTATAGGCTAAGTGTGGATCAAACATTTCTCTCAACATAAAAATTGGTTTCTTTCATAAACTCCAAATATCCTGCCACATGCAAGCTTTATGTGGTAGGAAAAAAAAACAGTGCTGACTTATCTTCTCTGGTTAATTCCTTGAGGCTGTTCCTTGGTTTACATAGCCTTTTTGTGACTTCTCTGTTACTCTCCTTACCAACATCAGATAATTTTGAGAAAACATATCTGTGTGATTGCTTTAAAATTCAGCCCACTGAGATATCCTCAAGGTATTACAGCAGCATCAATGATCCCAATACACACACTAAGTGAATCGTCATACTTTTCCCATTTTTCTGCTAATCAAAAGTACAACACTTAACAGAAGCAAGTAGGGAAAAAAAAAAATTCTCAGAGCTTCTAGCTTCCTTCAGCCATATGCTTACTTCCAAGTCAGACATTTAATAACAACTACTATACAGAACTGCCTGGAAATACAACAGATCCTCCACAATACAGAAGAGGAGCTACCTGCGGTAGCAGCTGGCAAATACTGACTTTTTAATGGCTTGCACAGGAGGCCTTAGGCTCACAGAAGACAAGTAGCAGCATATGGCACACATATAGCCACACACTATTTCTTCATAAAAGGAACTGCTTTTAGGGTCATGCCGTGTTAGGTGGTGCTTTGGATGGAATAAGCCCAAATGCAGCTGGCAGTGGCTCAAATGACCACTTACAAACCAAGTTCTGTGAGATTACTGCCACCACCAAACTGGCTCTCAGTCATTCCAGAGCTCTGTGCAATGAACTCTTCCTAGCAACTAAAGGAGGGAAAGGAAATTATTATTAAAATATGCAGTGGTGGTAATCCTCCTCTCTCTCTGTGTCAAACTCCCAGAGAATACAACTTCAGACACTGCTTCCCTAGAGCCCTGTGACCCAATTTTTCCAGCGCTGAAATTGCTGATTATTAAATTACATGCACAATTATTAAATAGATACCAATTAGAAATAGGGAGTATATATTCTATAAATCCTTTTCAAGATAAGCCATGTTTAAGAACCTTGAAATCTTTCTTTTATGGAGGCCATAATTCTGTCCATACTTCTTTTAGAAAGCCTTTTGTCTAAAACCCTGCAGGTAAACCTGATGTTCAAATTCTCCAAGGATATCTTGTTGAGGCAAACAGGAAAGCACACAAAGGAGAATCCCAAAATGGCTACTAATAAAAAGCAATTGCAATAAAATACTACTGCTGAGGATTTTCTTCTAAGCTTTTGAAAAACTCAAGGCTACAACTACACAATACCCAGACTCAGCTTTACCTTTCAAAAGAAATACTGTAATATATATAAAAAATATTATAAAGCAGGTAGTTCATTATTAGAACATAGAAATAATTGTGGCAGGGTTTCCATAAAGCATGCAGGTATTTTGGTACGCTCTGTCTGCACGTACTTTGTGTTTGAGGTGCACGTTTATACACATACATGACATACTAATTAAAGACAATACAAACTCTTTATTTAGTTCATGAGTTTTCCATATTTCTGTTGATACATAAGCCTAACATACATGAAATTGATAAAAAGCTAAAGCTGTTGAATACATTAATTACATTTATTATTGAAAAGTGATTTTTCTGACCTAGGCAGAAATGTACAATTTAAACACTCACAAATTTGGCCCTCAAGCCTTTAAAAGTCTAAGGCCAACAATGATTTTGAACTTAGGAGCCTAAATAAACTGGCCAATATTTGGAGATGTTGAGCATATCAAGTTTTTACTGATTCCAAATTTCTAATCCTTATGATGGCAAAGAGAACTTTCCCATAATGTAGCACAGCAGTATCATCTTTCCTGAATTTACATAAACAGCCCGCATGAATAACCAAAGAAGGATGTGAAATTCTCTCACTTCATCCCAAATGAGTTTTCATTCTGAAGGTTAATGAATACAATGACCTTTCAGAATGGTGAAGCCATTCTGGAATAACCATCAGTTACCGTGCTGTACCTGGCCCACAGGATAGATAAACATTTTTACTTCTAACATCAGTCCTATCATGCAACCTGAGAACGTGCTCACTCAAACCCTCGATGTGCAGGACAGCAAGGGTGAAACCCCTACAGTGACAGGAGTCAGGACGATGGGGTGAAACTATGCCACCATTGCCTTTGCTATACACACACAGCAACACTGCTGGAGGAGCACAGCATCATCAGGAAGACCTCCCTGACTAAGAGATGAAGGACACAGTGAAAAGAGGTTTGGTGGCAAAGGAGATGTGCAGGTGGCAGCAGGGGTTTTTTTTCCTAAGGGTATCAAAGATGGAATTGCTGAACTGAAAACAAAACTCCCAGGGGCGCTGCTGGGCAAAATAAAGGGGGGGGGAAGGAGAACAGAACTGCAAGTCTTGCAACCACCCTCCTCTCACCCTGAGAGGGAAGTGTATGAGCGTGTGTATGTATGTGTATGTGTGAAGGAGAAGCAGCAATCATTTGAGAATAGGAGCTGAAGAGGAAATCTGGCAGCTGCCAAGTGTTTGGGAAGAAGCCAGGAAAAAAAGAGTTGGGAAATGAGGCATGCAGCTGTTGAGGAGCCATGAATAAATCAAGCTATAAGACAAAACTGCTGTGACAGACATGTGATGTCAGTTTTCCAAATCATGGATATCTTCATAAGTAAAAGCAATTATGAAAAACGAAAAGAAAGCAAGTCCAGATTTAAGTTTGACAAGGACCAGGGAGGGCTTGCAAACACTCTTACCACTCTAGGAAGGAGAGTAACAAAGAGGAAGGCAAGGAGGTCTGATGAATTGAACCGAATGCATGGGAAATTTCTGGAGTAACTAAGTAATTTTGACATGTACTGTTCCAGAAACAACATTTTCCAGTATGATAGGTACAAGGAGTGCATATTTCGTTGGAGAGACAAAATCAGGGGTGTTTTCAACAAAAACACCCACCAAATCAAAAGTTTGTGTCACTGCTGTAAGCGCCTCAAGGTCTGTGTTTCCAAAAAGTTATCTACCCTTAAACCCCTTAACATAAAATATGAAAGAAATATTTCACAAAGAAGCAGGCCATTCCAGAATAGTTACTGAAACATTACATAACTATTCTATATTTTAGAAGAGGTTTTAATAAGAAGTATAATATTCATGCTCTTGCATCTTGTTTGTAGCACATAAAAACTTCAGACTCCTTAAAGAATGCATGTTAAAAACATTTCCCACACATTAAGAACTCATACACCAACGAGGGAAAGAAAGCAAGAAAACCTTCTGATAACCTGAAGTAGTAATTATCATTTATCTTGCAAGTAGTAGTCATTATGAGGTAAAACCTAATTTCAGTAGTAAAACAGTATGAGAGGAAAGGATCTTAAAGTTTAATCAAATTACACTAATTTGGGCTTACTGTGATATAAAAGTATTTGATTGAAATTGTAATGGAGGTAATACATACAATTTTTTTCTTCTTACCTGTTTTCACAGTCAAGTGCTGAAATTCCTTTGGTATCGTTTTGAGAGCAGTGTTTACTTTAAGAGCTTAATAAGAAAACAAAACAATGAGAGTTACTTTAAGTATGCACAGGTAAAATCTACAGGTATCAGCTCTGAAAAAGGAGCATCTAAACTGGTATTAGAACGTCTAATAACACCAAACATACTTGAAAATAAAAGTAGCCAAAAACCCTCAGAACACAGAGGCACTCAAAGAAGTAACCACTTATAAGAGCACAAAAGTCAAGAACAGAAAGGTCTTCACGAAATCATCTCAGATTTCAATAATTTGGGGGTTTAAGTGCCTAGAACCGAGGACAGCTTCTGTTTCAGAGGTGCAGCGCTCTCACAGACAGCAGCTGGTGACACCTGGCAGAGCTGGGACTCATCTCTCCCAAGCTACAAACCTGGAAAGCCAGGGCACACAAGAGACCGGCTGCTTCTGGCAACTGAAACCTCACCAGCCTGCCCCAGAGAACGTCATTCGGCACCAAAGTCACAGTTAAAATTTAGGAAATCCAAATCTTTGTTCTTATTCCTCTTCCACTAATGCCTATGCATCCTTTCTTAATGGCTTTAAGGTGTTCTTAATGCGCTATTGTGTATTACAGTACATTAAAATTCCCTATTAGAAACAACCACTTGCAATGAAGCCTTTCATCTCACTGTGCCTTTATCAAATAAAATGTGGGAAAAGTATGTTTCTCATGATCCAATTCTATTTACAATATCTTCCACATTTAACTACATAATAACCTGACACCGTGGAGCTAATTTACTTGTACAGTTTTGAAAACACAGGAAAATTTGCTTCTACAGTCCTGAACTACATGTTCTTGACTTCTGGGGAGACATCCTCAGTCAGGAGAGCGATCTGCTCTTGTATTTGTCAGAACAGCGATAAATGGTAGAAAGAGAATCCGTTCTTTGGCTGAAAAGGTAAGAATTTATGCCATAAATACAGTAAGTCTTCAGCCCTGAAGGACTGCATGTATCAAAACAGCTTCCTATCTGACTTAACATGTCAGCGACAAAAAGCAAAGCATAAGTTCTTCACCTAAACAGCAAAGTAAAAAAAATAAAATTTCCTTAGGGAAAAGTTAATCTTCCCTAGACATTTCAAAGTAATAACCTTCAAGGCTCAAGCCCTGCGCTGGTTCATTACGGATTTTACAACAAAACATTGATTTATTGAAATATGCTGACTTGTCCAAATGTTTTACAAATGCCCGTCAACTCTGACAACCTTTCTTTGAACCAGGAACACTGGGAGTCTGCCAAAGTTGGTCACACCTGAATGTGGAAGGTGATTCAGGAATGTGGACTACCTGTTCTCACAGCTCTGAAGCAACCTTGACATGTGGACAGCTGGGAGGTCAAGATACATATTTTTAAATTAACGTGTAATCCACAGCTCTGAGAATAAGGCAACAAAATACCCCAAACTGTTTTGTTTCCACAACCAAGAGACAGCTAGTGAGAACTTGAAAGGTTGGGAAAAAGGAATATAAAAGGGAATGAATGACTGTGTAATGACCCAGTGCCAATTCTGGAAGCCCTACAAGCTACTGAGTCGAAAAAGACCACTTCAGTTTCAAATACCTTGCTGCTGATGGATTTCAAGTGAAATAAATTGAATACTTTAAATCCAGTTCGTCCAAAACTTTCCTTTTGCAAGAAAACATAGCGATTTTTTAAAAAAATAAGAATAAAAACTACTTTTGAACTGTTGCTATTTCCTTCAAAAAGGGAAATTCAAAATTTGGTAGAACGTAGTCTTTACTCTTACAAATTCCTGATAACAACAATTACAACTTTGCTAAAATTGAAGTGCAACATTAATTGCCTTAGGACTAGACATTTCATATCATTCACATAGGATAGAACTAATTTTGAAGCAAACCCATCCATTTATTGGTCTTCAATTCAGTTGCTGTCAATGAGTCTTTATACAGCAACACACAGTCAGCTTAGAAATTAAACACACCATTGCTTCTGTCAGCAAATATATGGGATTACTGAAAACACATAGAATTTAATCTGTAATGAGGGAAAAAAGTTTTTACTTGAATACCTTGTTTGTCATCTTTCTTTCCATCTTGTAACAGGGCAGACTTATCAGGTACTTCTTCAGCTGATGTAGTCTTAAAGAAAGAAGATTTATTTACTATAGTATTGGTATAGCTCACATTTCCACAGTCAAATATTTCAGAATACAGATCATCACAAATAAAGGTGATATTCTTTCCTGCACCATGATTTGCTTTGTCAGATGAAGTGTTGAGGATGTACAGAAAGACAATATAACCTGCTTTTCAAGGTACAGAAGTTCCACATCTGAAATCAGTTAGAGAGAAACTTCAACAGTGACCCACAAGGAGCTAAGGACTATAAACAAGGAGAGACTTGTCACAACAGAGCAATGTTATTCTGTGTTTTCATTTCTTTTTGGGGTTAACACCTGAGTTAAGGACACCTTCTCCAGCCCTGTCACAAGAGTCAGTCTCCAGTAGACCAGACTCTATAGCCAAAAGTCCCGCCATACTGCAGAGCCCAGCGGTTCTGCATTTAAAGTCTTCTGGCTGAGGCAGTTGATCCTTGAACTAATCTTTTCTTTCAACGTGCAGTCACAGAGATGGAAAAAAACAGATTTCATTAGCATGTTTGTTGGAGGCTTATTCGGGCCTCAGATGGGAACATAGGGAACTCCTCCCCAGTCTTATTTCTTAACTTTCCTTTATTTCAGCAGTGACATACAGGCATTTGCTGTTCTTGTAGCTCACAAGAAGGAATCAGGCACAAATTCTACCTCCATTATCTGTAAGAACAAGGATACGCTCTGCAACCAAAACAACAATAAAGCAAACATCAGAAACCCCAAGGTTCTCTAAATATTAAGTGATGCTGTTTTTTTCCCAGGGAGCATGGAAGAGGTTGGACCTAAAAAGGTCTGAAATACATTTGGCCTAACATATGAATTCAGAAATACAGACTTTTGTAGACATTTGAAGAAAAAAATCCCCAGATCTCAAGTCGGGAATTCAAGAAGGCCACACCCAGAGTAAAGGGCTATAAGAACTGATTTGTGAACTTGCATGTGGGATTCCCTAATGCTTCTGAGGAATCAACAGAGCAAAAACATGGCTTGAGGACTCTGAAAATGTATGAACGGAACATCTATATCTATCCCTGATGCTCTAAAGCAAAGAGCGTCAGACTGAAGACCTAATTCAGTGCAGGCTTGAATTGATTGAATGACTCTGTGGTGAACCGACCACATGATTTTTTCTGCCTTATTAAAACAGTGAGCAAAAAACTCAATTTCCCATAAATCTATTTGGCATAAATCCTCCAGGAAACCGGAACTGAGATAACGCCAGCCATAAATTTTGAAAAAGTAAACAAACTCTCTCTTTTCCGCCTCACTGCACAAAGGGAGCACATCGCTCCTGCTGAACGCA
>VZZY01019840.1:134894-171579 GCA_013400335.1 Eurystomus gularis | reverse complement strand
GTGGTGTTCTTTAATATTGTAGTATTTCCATAGAGTAAATAAGGTTTTATTTGAATATATTTAGTAATAAACTTATTAGATACTCTTTCCGGTCTCCGTGTCTGCTTGCGAGCCTGGTGGGGAGATGTCCCAATTTACCCTCAACCCTTCTCCCTTTGGGAGGTGGTTGGACCTCTGCGCTCCCGACCGCGACAGACTCTCACAAATTTCAATGAACTGTGAGCATGACGTTGCTGAGGATGTTGAGAGCAAGCCCGGCCAGTCATTTTACGCATATAGTGCAAAATCTCCTATTTTATCTTTAAGCTTTTTGCAGGGAGAAAGCTTGTGGAAAAGAGCCAAAGGAATGGGGGGGGGGCACAGGGGAAGACACCAGAACAATAGTGGAAGACAAACTTGAGGGGGAAAAAAAAAAGGGAAGAAAAACCCTCCTCGCTTAACAAAAAGCGGTCACCCTTGTCATTGTTGAGCAGAACATTAGCAGTCTTTGTGCATTTTGTAAGTTTAACAAAGCCTATCATTCAGGTGACCTGTCTCCTGCCTTTTATGGGTGGATTCAAAACTGTTTCCATTGTATTGCAGTACTGTAGTTCAGCAGTCACAGTAAAAACGGTCTTCTGAAATTAAATTAAACAGCCTGAACGGATGATAAGTGGAAAGAGGCAAAGACGTGGAGATAATGCATACCTGATTGTATTGATAACATAATTTTTTTAACATAGTGATCAAGTATCTAAACTGTATTTCCTCAAGTAGCCAAGCTACAAATTAAATTGCAACAGTGAATTACTGCATTTCCCACAGAGAATGGGAGATTAATTACCGACCTTTGAAATGATACTTATTCAGTGTATTAATTCTGAACATAAAAACATCCGTTGAACAAAAATTAAAATAATTGTCAAATCAGTTTTGAGAAGACATTTTATAGTCCATTAATCTTGGATAACAAAGGACCAAACTACCAAACCCTGGAAACAACCTAACTGAGAGTGAATGTCTAGGACCCAGACAGCGAAGAAATGGAGGAAAACCAGTCAAACAATTGCAAGATAGTCATGAAACTCTATCTGTGCTTAGCCTGCAGGCAATCATGCTAGAAGTTCTTCTTTGTTTTCAACCCAGTCATAAAAACCTCTGATTTTGCAGAACATCCTGCTACCTTGCAGAATCCAGGAATGGAGCAGAAGATCCAGCTGTTCCCCCAAGAACATTATGTGACTACAAATGCAGCAGAGTAATCTGCATATTATTGGCAGTTACAGCAAGAATGTCTCAGGAGGAAAGCACAGAGACAAGGCAAAGTTGGTCTGAAAGCTTACCTGCTGAAAATTGAATTTAAAATTTAGCATAAAATGTGGGATTTGTTGCTTTTTTGGGTTTTTTTTACATTCTGTGCTGTTTACCCTCTACAGCTATTTAATTATTACTATAATATTCTTACTATGATCACCTCACCTGCAGTGGAAGAATGTAAGTGAAAAACCATACAATTCAACTGCTTAGGAAATAACCTCCTTCTAGACTTATCCTTACTCTGCACATATATTCAAGGACCACAAACAGGAAGAGCCTGAGAACCAGACATTTAGTAAGATTATAAAATTGCATCGGTTAGATTACTGAAATGGCTTTTTATTTCTAAGAAACAAAAGATTACTCTGAAAGCAAGATTTCTGAGCTTTCCAAAATACATAAAAGAACATTCTAATCTCACAGCCCCAAAAGCTGCACTACTAAAGACGAAACATCCTCACAACTCTGCAATAACCAAAGACCACTTGGCATATCTGGGTAATCTACTTGTGAAGCCAGTATCCTAACAAAAACAAGGACTCCCTAGGCCACAGGGATGCTGAAGCAGATCCTGAAGTCAGGAAGTTACATAAACTGAAACTTTTAAATTATGTGTGTAAAAAATACATAATTATATCTTTATATTTTAAATAAAATTTAATTATGTATTATATTGATATCTTTTTTTATATATGCATGTTTGTTTACATATGCAGACGAAAATACAAGCAAAAAAGAAAAGCTGACATTCAGGGGTCTCACCTATCAACAAAAAAACCCCATCCAAACAGGGATGTGACAGTTTTTAAGCACAGGCAAAAATTCTCCCTAAAAACTAGTATCTTAATCTGATGCCGTGAGTTAACTCAAATACTCAGTTGGCTCTTACAGCAGTTTGGAACCAGAGTTATGTATACGCATGCATACAAATGCTGATATCAGCAAAAGACTTTTCAACACAAATCGCCTTGAAATTTGCCTCTTATGCTTAAATAGCAAACCAATATGCACATATGCTAATGAGGCACACTCTCAAGCTTTGCCGAACATTGAAGAAGTGTTAGCACAGCATGGCCTTGGGCACAATCTCACTCCCCTGCAAACCACCCTCCCAAAATAAGGTCATATGCAAGGGGACAAGGCTGTTCTCCTACAGTAAAGGACCTGCCTACACTGCCAATATACCAGCAGCCCCCACTTACCAGAACAGCAGTGCTGCTTTCAAAACCCAGTACGACTGCTGTACTTTGACCAAGCTGCTGTACAAAAAGCGATACCACCCAGGGAGACTGCATATATTTTAACAGCTCCAGAAGTTAAACTGGATGCTCAAAGCGTTGGTGCAGCATTGCCCAAAGTGAACATTGCACTTTGTAGCAGTGTAGGATAGTCTGTTTGGCGTTACCACTAACAAGCTGAATTTGATGAGGGAACAGCTGGGTTCTGACCCAGCAACTCCCCTGAGCAAGATATATGAAGGAAATAACTGGAGGAGAGCCTTGCTGAGCTGCCATGACCTATCATTACTTTTTAACTTGGAAGCAACATCAGAAGGGCCCATTCTTGCAGTCAGTTTGCCATTTGATTCACTACCTTAAATACTAAACCCTTAAATCCCACAGCATATATAGTTGCAATATCAAGCCACAACCCAGTGGCCATGGTTAATTCAGCTTTATAGGATCTTTAAAGTTTCGGTTTTTAACCTCAGCGATGAACTCTTCTCCTTAATTTAGTTTTGCTTGCAACTGTCTTCCATCACAAGGCTGGCATCTGTTGTGATATTGCTACAATGGATCTCCATTCTTCCCTCAAAACATACTTCCCAGCTCCTTATAGTTACTACCTAGACCCCTACATGGTAGTTCCTTGGACTATGAAAAGGTTGGATATTAAAATGGAGACTAAATCACTCAGAACAGAAATCCACATTTCCATACTGCACAAAATCTGAGATAGTTTCAGCCTCCAAAGAAGCAAAATACATGGAGTAAGGACAAGCAAAGACATTTCTCTTCTCATCATCAAAACCGGGGGAGCAAGTGTGGAAATGGAGCACTGTAAATGGAAGAAATGCTCAAGAGCTACACAGTCAGAAGCAGCTGACCAGAACAAGGTCTGTGCCTGAAGCCTCACATTTTCAACCAATTCAGATTCAGGATATATTTCACCTGAGCACTGTCCTGTGCCACCGCCCCTCCTGCAGCACAGGCTCTGCCTCTCATCATTGTCTCCAAACCCCAAAGTGCCAAACAGGACACAGACAGGTAAGGTGTATTTTCCTGCAGACTCCAACATCGCACAAGGCCAGAGTCCCTCAGTGACTGTTGTGAACTCTATTATGTGGAAATATCTTTTCAAAAGCCTGTCAGCTCTTCCCATACACTAAAGAAACTGCTGAGAGCAGGGTTTCAAATGTCCAAATGGAAAACTTAGAGACTCTTGAAGCCCTCTCAGAGACTCAGTTTTAATACTATGCATACCACACCCCTTGTGAAGCTGGCCTGTTCCTCTGCACTCTACAAGGTGACTACCCTGCTTACGCCTTCTCACCTCTGTCCGACTGAAGTCCCGAGTCTGCTGACTGCCTGGCAATGTCTCAGAATAAGAATCAAAAAGTGCACAGTCACGCAAGGGCTTCAAAGAAGCTGCAGAGGAAACAAAAAAGAAAAAAACAAAAAGAAAAATTAAAAAGCAGGCATGCCAAGTCTTTGGTCAATACACACTTCTTACAAACCTGTTCCAGCATCATTTTGCCCTTTATTTCTACGTACCATAACTGATCTATAAGCCACAGGTGATGAACACCAAACACCACAGCACACTACCTTGTATTCTGAATAAATCAATGTCATGAGAGTGATAGCATGTATAACTTATCATGTAGAAATAATTGTGAAATGTGGGAGACGTGATTCTTAGCAAACATTAACTGCCAAACAACCACCATTTATTTGCATTTTTTCTCCTCATAGTTCAGTATGACCTTAGCCAGCCTTATAGTTTATATCCTGCTGTCTGAGGATACCTTACCAAATCTTTAACTCCAGTTTTGAATACTGAAAAGTATAGTAGAATCTACATTACACACTAAAATTGAAGGCCAGCAAAAAGCAAGGACGCTAACAAAGACGGTATATACTAAACAGCACTGAGATCAGGGGAAAAAGAGGAAGAAACAAACAACTCTGATTTCTCACAGGAATATCCACAAGAATCTCATTTCTGTTTCACAAGCTCAGGTCCTTCTGCTGATATCACTCTGCGGTTAGTTCCTCTGAGATAAATTTGTCTTAACAGCTGGAAAACAGCTTTTCTTAAAGATCAATGTATTGAAAGGCAGAATAACTAGTTCTCAGATCAAATTTCTAGTTTCTGGCTAGCATCTAGTTTTTCTGAATAAATTAAGCTCTCGCAAATCTGTCTTAATTTACAGTACAGTGGGTTACATACAGGGCAAATACCTTTACAAATTCAGTGAATTAGTTTTAATAAAAACTTTCAGAAAAGGTGGTAGGACAAGCTGTCAATGGAGCTGTGCCAGGATAGCATTTGGACCTGCACTTGTAGTTTATAGCCATAAAACTCACAAGATTAATTCATTCCAAAATGCTCTGTCTTACACTCCAAGTCACTTTATTTGAAGCTTTAATACTCTTACCAGATGCAAATATTTCACTTGAACCAAATTCTGCCTCATTCTGAAACTAATACAACAACCTAATGAGAAGCAGTTTCCAATAATCTTCAATCGGATTCCTAACAAGCCAAACAAAAAAAACAAATCTAAGTTTCACAGAAATCAAATTATGAGAACATGAAAGCAAGAACTTTTTCTTGAAAATGTATTTTGACATTTTAGATAAGCGTATGAGGCGCTTGCTTGTCAATGCTTTCACTTCAGAAGCTGACACAACCAGGGCTCTAAACTTTCTTGTGATTCACAGTGTTACAGTGTGTTGAGTTGTTCTGCTTTTTATTAAAGCAAGCCTTTCAAAAGACAGATTTCTGAATCCTGACTAGGTAGCAGAAGAAGCACAAGACATTTTCAGACCCTCAGGCTAACCAGAATTAGCATATTAGCTGAGGTATTTAGAATACCCACAATAAACAATTAGTCCTTTCACCTCTTCTACATAGATCAGCTTGAAACACTTGGTTGCGTGCAACATCATGAAACAAGAATCATCTAAGAAAACTGTAAAGACCCCAGTGCTGAAAGGGACAAATTAGGGAAAAAGAGGACTTCCAGAGAAGAACCACAGCTTACCATGCTCTTTTTCTCATTGACATCCCTACTACTAGAGATAGTTATTTCACAAAATCACAGAATCATTCTGGTTGGAAAGGACCTTCAGGATCGAGTCCAACCACCAGCCTAACTCTACCACATCCACCACTGAACCATGTCCCCTGGCCCCATATCTTCATGTCCTTTAAACTTCACCAGGGATAATGATTCAACCACCTTCCTGGACAGCCTGGTCCAGAGTCTGACAACCCTTACACCATGTGTCTGAGGGCACTGTCCAAATGTTTCTCAAATATTGTCAGGTTTGGTGCCATTACTGCTTCCCTGGGGAGCCTGTTCCAGTGTTCCACCACCTTCTGGGTGAAGAACCTCTTTCCAATGTCCCACCTAAACCTTTCCTGGCATATCTTCCTATCATTCCCTCAGGTCCTATCATTGGTTACCAGAGAGAACAGATCAGTGCCTGCTCCTCCCCCTTCCCTAGTGAGGTAGCAGTAAGCTGCAATGAGGTCTCCCCTCAGTCTCCTCTTCTCCAGGCTGAACAGACCAAGTGACTTTAGCCACTCCTCATACAGCATCCCCTCTAAACCCTTCACTAACTTTGTGGTCCTCCTCTGGACACATTCCAGTAGCTTTATATCCTTTTTGTACTGCGGTGCCCAAAACTGCACACAGTACTCAAGATGAGGCAGCACCAGTGCAGAGTAAAGTGGGACAATCACCTCCCTCGACCGGCTGGCAATGCCGTGCTTGATGCACCCCAGGACTCAGTTGGCCCTCCTGGCTGCCAAGGCACACTGTTGGCGCATGTTCAACTTGCCATCGACCAGAACCCCCACATAGCTCTTGCAGGGCCGCTCTCCAGCCTCTCGCTCGCAGAGTGTATGTATACCCAGGGTTACCATGTCCCAGGTGCAAAATCCAGCACTTGTCCTCAGTAAACTTCATGCAATTGGCGATTGCCCAGCATCTCTCTCATTTGCACTTGATCCTAACCTGTACATTCATCTTGGGGAAGATGAAGCAAGTTCATTTTATAATACTGATCTGGCGCCTTTTTTTTTTTAATAGACTACTATTTTTTTATCTCAACTACAGTTTTACCCAAAAAGGCTTAATGTGAAGACACACCAACAAGAACCTGCATGGAGGAGCTTACAAGCTAGTTTATCATGAAAACAGGCAGGAGAGTAGCAAACAAAGTGGTGGTCCTAGAAGGAAAATGGTAGTTGTAGTTATGAAAGGCAATATAATTAGAGAGACTAATAGAAGTGATGAAGACTTGGAAGTGCAGGTTTTACAGGAGCTTCTCACTTTGGATATGAAGATAGTGGATTATAAGGAACATGACTCCACCAAAAATTACTTCACAAATCTGATACATGGTGAACATTTAATTTTCCTAACTGTAGCTTGATTTGCTCCTTTCCTGCCTTTTAATATATTCAGTGTCATCAAATCTAATGGAGATTTTATTAGCTCTTAAATATTATCCCTTAGCACTGTAATTATCATCTGTGATTAATCCTCCTTGCCCTAGAAAGTCATGGACATTTTTTAGATGGAACAGTATATATTCCAATGTTAATTTGTAATTAAAAGACACATAACTTAAGAGGACAAATGAAAGGGCAGGTCTCTCACTGCACATTGTTACTGAGGTATGTTATAGTTTGGATTAATTCATCCTTGTGCTACACAAAATGTTGTAATCCCTCCATCATTACTGCAAATTACTTACAGAAGAATCTGTGGATTACATAAAATTAATTACAAAAACATTCAACCTTTGATACAACTGGTAACTGCATCTAACAAAATATATTAGCATAATAAGTTCTAAAGCAGTCCAGTATCATTTTCAACGCATCTTCAAAAGACAGATCCTTAAGGGAAAAATCATCAGAAGAGTTAAAATCCATTTAAGTCTTGTTGGATTATCTTTGCTACAGAGCTAAGGATCTGCCACTTCAGCTATGATGGCACCTGAAGCACACCAGAGCAAAAAGGCAGACATTAAGAAGCAGGTAACTGCTATGCTTTGCATCGCTACTTTGTGCTTTTATACATTCTTCCTTCAGCAATCGCCTCATAAGCACAATTAAAAATGCATGTGTTAAAAAGCAACCGGAGAACCATTACACAGTGCAGACCTCCATCCTACCTGCATGATGGAAAATGAAACCTGTCTTAATCGCACGCTGGGTTCCTGAGACAGCTATAAGAACACAACCTGTCACAGGGACATTACCTGCTTGAAGGTACTCAGGCAACAGTGTCTCCGGCAGAGTCTCCGGCAGCTGGTAACCATTCTTCCTTGCAACCACGAGGTGGAAAGCAGCACAAAACTCCGGGAGTGTCAGTGCCCCATCGCAATCCACGTCACTCAGCTCCCTGCAAGTATGGCAGACATGTTTTCCAAGCCATTACCTCAGGGAAACATACGTGTGCAATCATGAGGGAAACAGGAATGCAGCTCTGGGAGGGTTATTTTAATATGAGACAAGCATCTCTCTCATTTGCACTTGATCCTAACTTGTACATTTGTCTTGGGGAAGATTAAGCAAGCTCATTTTCTAACACTGATGTGGCACTTTTTTTTAATAGAGTACTATTTTTTTATGCATCATACCATACAATATGATGGTATGTATATATTGTAAAATGAAATGCATATAGATTAGCTTTCCAATGAATGGAAGCACTTTTAGCCAATCTATGCAGGATCTTAAACCAGTTCAAGCATAAAAATGGACTTCAGCAGGGGTTACTTAGCACCATTGACTAGCCTTGAAAAAAGAGCTGAATTAATGCTCTTGACAAGTTTAAATGTTATTGTTAACTTCTCACCAAAGCGGCTCTCTAATTCTAAGATGCTTCTTAAACACTAGAGCTGGACTTCAGAAATGCAAGAATTCCATTTTATAAATTAACTCTTTGGAAGAATTGAGTAATATTTTATCATGAGCACATGGACTAAAACAAATAAATATATAACTTCCTACTCTTTAAAAATAATGAGCATTTTTCAAGCTGTTGAGGTTATAATGACACAGAGTGAAACAGCCCATCTGTTTAACACAGTAACACAACTTGATAAATCATATCATCACAAAATTATCATTATCTACTAGAAAGGAGTACTTTTCTTTAAATTTTGCACAGATAACAACTTGTATTAGCAATAGAAATGTAATGTGTCTTGTTAACGTACTGGGTTAATCCATTCTTCTTAAGTAATCTTAAATTTAAATTCCAATATTCACTTCCCCCAACACTGTGTTTCTTTAGGTTTTTTTATTATTATTATTTTATTTTCACAACTGACAATCCGCTTTGAAAATATTCCAGACATATTCTTTGACCCCAACAGATGTTCAGGCTCTTACAAGCTTTTCTTCTCATCTCTCTTCATAAAAGTACATATAAAAGTAAAATCTCTATGAGTATTTCTGATCAATGTTTAAAACTGTTTGTTCTTCCTATCTGAGATGCAAGGATGACACTGAATTACAAAGCACCATGTTGTTTATGAAAATATAATAGAATCCTTGTCAAATTTTATCATGTACAGTTCCATCTGCAATCATTTCTAAATAAGCTCATTAAAAGTAAGTGTACTGGTTCATTAGAAAAGCACTGAAGAATTATGTAGTTGTGCTAGAAATCAGGCTTTAACTAGGCCTCCTCTGACAAAACACAGCCAGAAACATAAAACCAACAACACATCTAAAACATTCCAGAGGTGCTTCTCTTCTGTGTTGTTTCATGAAAAATGTCAGTTTGTTGAGCTAATGATGCTGCTTACAATATACTTAAGAACAGCTCTCAGTTACATCGCTGTTCAAACCTTCTCAGTCCTGCTGAGTAGGTGAACATCTCTCCAGAAAACAAGCGTGTCAGAAAGATCAATGAGCACCCTGCTGCTTGGGCCTGAAAGCAATTCTGGAGATAAGAGCAATAATTATAACTGAAGACACTTTAAAAAAAATATAACAAGAACTCCTGAATTAAGAGTCTTTAAAAAAAAAAAACAAAACCCACAAAAAAACCAAAAACAGGATATGCATCCTCAACACTATTACAGTACTTACCATATGTGAGAAAGCTCTGGGATGGGCAGCTTTGATTTTGTGAAAAAATTCTTTGCCACGGAACCTGTTGGGAAACCATGCCTTATCAACCATTGTAAATAATTGGAGAATTAATTTCCCTTTGGCCAGGGCTGCCATGCTAGAAGCAGCTGGTTACTTTATGTCCTTGAGACGTTCAGATTAACTGAATGCTAATATAGCCGCTGGACCATTTGTCTCTTGCTGAATAAGAGACAGAGGAAGCCTGACAGAGCTGCTGACCTCATTTCCCCATTCCCTCCCATAGGGGAAAAATAAAGGAAAACATGCTTTAGTACTAGTAACTCTAACCGGTACAAATAGTATGTCACCAACGATGAAATAACAGACACAAGCAGCTCTGCTTCACCCAGAAGCCACATGTGTGGCAGCACAGTGCTGTAGTATCTGCACTGCTCTCCCAAGACACTGCTTCAACTATGACTTTTCCCTAAAGTGGCTCAAATTTTATGAAAAAAAAAGAAAAGAAAAAACCCAGGAGATTCAGATAGTACATAGCTACTGTTCTGTTGCAGGCATCCTCACTCACCCTGCCACAACAGCCCTTTTCTCGTTCTTCTCCTAGCTAATAAATCCACTTCTTCACCATCCCACAAGCACAGGCTACTGGGTGTACCCTGGAAGCCCTTCCTGGATAGAGGCTTACAAAATGTAAGGCAACATAAAGCACAGAATTCTAGATCTATACTCCTCTGAGACATTCAGGTCAGATCACCCACTGCAGTACACACTGGAGCAGGTCCGTGACTCACCCAGCACAACATGTCCTCCTGAAGACCAGGTGTCAAGAGAGGAGTATGTGACCACGGCAAAGCTATATAATGTAGCTCCAGAATATTCCCCCAATCTCTGATAACCTGTGATTCAGGAACTTTATCAACCACAGCTAGCACTTAAGTATTCAGTAACTTCTGAGAGATTTTTCAGTTACAGATTTCTGTAATAACTCCTTAAACCTGGACAAACCTCTACCAGACGTATCACCCTGCAGCAAGGATTTCTGTGGCTTAATTACTTTAGGATGTTGTGGAAGCTCAAATGTATCATTTATAAACAGTAATTTTTAATGTGCAAGGACTGCCTGAACCCCAGCAATGCAGCAGGGCTCCGTAAAACCACCTCGGTTTAAAACCTGTGATACCTTCCTTGCCAGACCAACTGTCTGTACCCACAGTGACCTCTCATGAGCAGCGTGATCCTTCTATTCAGGATGGAAATGCAGTTTCAATGTGCTGTTAATAATACTTTTACTTTGTGTGCTCTCCAGGATTTGCTCTTAATCATCTAAAAGTCAACCTCTCAGAGCCATTAACACCCACATTTGACCACACAGGACAGTTAAGTGCATGCTTTGCTTTCATCACATGGATGCTGCCACATTTCTGCTGGAAAAGCAAGCACAACCCTAAAGGGTTTTCTTCAGCTCAATATACACTGCAGCTGTGATCTGCAAATATAGTGGATCAAACACAGCGAGCTCATCTTAATTTTTACTGAATCACCAACACTTCTCCCTTAGATGTAATTATTTTTCTAAAATCAGGTTATTAAGGAAAAAGCATAATGGACACAGCATTGGTTTGCTTTTTGAGTTACCTGCCTTTAAAAAGAAAATGTAATCAACTCTCTCATAAACGAACTTCAGAGAGAAAAACAATTAATTTTTCTGCTTAACACTTCTCACCTCTCAGCCTGGTCCCCCTCCTCAACACACATGGTGTTTGGTTAAAATTACCTGAAATAAAGGAGTTCAGGTCAGGCTGCAGGGATCTGAACTGGTTGATGTAGTAGTCTCGCTGCTCCTCTGTTATCCTCCAAGGGTCATCTGCGTAATGGGTGCTGCTGTCCTGCTGCTCCCGCTCCACTGAAAGAGACTGAAGGGAGGGACATTGGCACCAGCCACAGGCTCGTGAAACCATATTCAATCTCCACTAGCAGACATAAATTTAAAAAATGAGAAGTAGAAATGGCCACACTGATTACCGTCCCATTACTTATCTGTAAAGCTGAAGCTAATATTAGGTATCGTTACCCAGGCAATTACAGGAAGTTTTACATTACCAAAGCTAAAAGGAAATCTCACTACTGCTGACTGCAAAAAGGAAAGTCCAAGTCCTACTTTATTACCTCTGGATTCATTTTGGGGGTTCATTTTGGCTGTCACGTATCACAAACCTGAACTGCACACTGTACAGCTGAAATGGATGGAACCAGTAAAGGACCTAAAACTGTATTTATGCAGCATGGTGCATGAAAATTTAGCTTTACTAAGAAACTAGGTATCTAGCTTAGGGGTTGGGCTGTAGCTAGGACTGGACCTTCCGCTTACCACGGTAAATCAGCATACATAGCACCAAGCCAGGAAGACATGCAAACCCCTAGAGACGTCCTCAACCTTTTGTCACTTCACACAGTTTACTTAAAAATCCTACTTTGGGAAAAAGAATATTCTGGAATAGAAGGACATTTTATCCATTTATGTCATTGCTTTCTGATCACTTGTTTCGGGGAGGCTGGGTGGTGTTGTCTAGAAGAGGGCTGCCAGCACAATTAGTGCCTTTGTTAAACTGGAATGACTTAGTATTCAAGATTAAAGCCTGCATGACAATACTGTTTAAAGAGGAAGAGCAAGAATGAGCAATAATGAGGCTCCAATCATCTCTGCAGCCCTTCCTCTGACATACCTGTCCATTTCCTAAGAATCAAACACAAAACACTGGTTCTGAAATACATCAAAAGATCTCCGAAACAGGCAACATCATAAAGCTGCAAATTAATTTTCATTTCAAAGTGCTACACAAATGCACCCAATTTCATTTCAAGTTAATACAAATTATGTGACACAACCTGTAGATCTTTTCCTGAGGCTCAGGTGGCATTTTATTATAGGCGTGGGGTGCTAAGCACTAGGCACAAGGTACAGAGTCTCTGAGTCTTACTTATTTAGGAAAATCTCTCCCTTTGGAGAGCTTTGTCCTTCGGTAGGGCAAACTACCTCTTTGCAAAGTCAGTGCACAGCAGGTATGCTGGAACATCAGAAAGATTTGGTTTTGCAACCAGCAGGAAAACATAGGACTCATCTCATAAAAGCAAACAAATTCCAGAAATTCATTTATTCTGTTTGAGATGTGATTTAACCAACTGAATAAAAAAAGAATATGCAGAATATTAGGCCATAAATTTTATGCATGTGTCACAGATGGCATTCTAAATCAAGCAGGAATCTCTGTGAAACCTCATATATTTTAAATGAAATTTTAAAACTTTTGCTAGAATAACTTCTGATTTCTTTTTTTTTTTCTACTTTTGAACTGAAGATTCTCAGTCTAGTTTTTCTACTTATGCTGTTTTGTGCTTCTCATTCTCCTTACCTTCAGCAATTTAATTAATTGGATTATTTACGTTAATTTCTCCTTCCCATCAGCTTTTTTTCCTTTTTCATACACTAAAAAAATTCACACTTCAGCCTCAAGGCCAAAAACACCACAGAGAACACTTTACTTTTGAAGTAAGAATTCTTCAGCTTTTTTGCTGTTGTTGTTCAATTTCTCTATTGTTTTATTAGTAGTACTACTAAAGGAAAACATGCAATTCATTACCCGATTAAGATTTGAACAGGTGAGTACAGGTTTGGCTCCATAATTCCCTGATGATGGTCCATCTTGCTGATGAGTAGAGAGTCTGACTTCATAAGGAGCTACAGACATTTAAAATAAAGTATATAAGTGAAATAATAAAAAAGATTCTACTAGGCTAAAGGAAATAATTAGATAGCACAAGGTCAAGAATCTAGCTTGTGACCCTAGTATGACAGTATCAAAGCCCATTTTGTCAAGCATCTACCAAGTGAACCCAGTATAATAGTATCCAAGTCTATTCTGTCTTCTGCAACAAAATTCCAGCCACATACTTGTCTTTCACATTACACCACTCTTCTTCAGGCACTACTAATAGAAGTTGTCAGTTATATATTAGTAGATAAATTATTGTTCATCATGTTGAAATATTTCTTTTTATAGCCTGTTTATATATACACATTTTATATACTTACAGCCATATATAGCACAAGAATGCATTACAAATAAGAAGAAATAATTTAACTGAGATGCAAAAAATATACTTTGACATTGCTACCAAACCATAAATCACTGATTTTCCATATACTCTTCTTCCCCCTTCACCAGTTTCCCTTGAAAATCAAAACCAGGCCTCTCCCACTTGGCATTATTTGGAGTAAAGTTAGTAAAGAAAAGTAACAATTACTACTTTTGCTAAAATAAGCCACATGTTCCACTGAAGCAAATATAGTAAGTGATGACTTAGTAGCACATTTAAGAACAATGTTTTAAAAATAGGTCAAGTATGCAAACAAAGGCAACACACTTGCAAACTCTTACAGAGCTGAAAACTGCTGCTGCCAGCCTATTTAAAATGTACCACTACAAAGACAGACTGTATTAAACAGACAGAACTTAAAGACTCTTGATAAAAAGTGAGACCAAGATTTTTTTTTAATTTTGAGCTCAGGATGACCTTAAAAATTATACCCCTAACCCCCTCACTTTGCTGCATTGTCTTATCTTGTACTGGTATCTATTTTTGTTCCTGTACAAGTAATGCTAACTTCAGGAGAAAGCAAAACAAAACAAAACACAACCCAAGCAAACAAAGCAAAACAACAAAAACCATGGGAAGGAAGTTGGGAAGCACAAAGATGCCCTTGGAGAGGATATTTAAGCATGAGGCCACACTATTGTGTGTCTGCAAGCAAGAAAAGCTTCCAAAACTATAAAGTATGTAGTCATGGTCGCAGTGTGAAGGGCTGCCCTTGAAGATAAACACCCTGTTTCAGGGTCATACTTGCAGTATAGAACAGCCCACCCAGCTTAGAGGTGAGGCACTAGCACCTCCTGTGCACGCATTAATGCAGTGGCTTTCACTTCCACCCTTTTGAGTGTTCCTCAGAAAACTGGAAGGGTCCTAATCTTAAAGGCCAGGAAAAAAACAGTAAGTCACCTAGCCTGGCACTTGGTACAGCACAGGCCATAAAATGTTACCTGCTTACTGCCACTAAGAATATGTGGCTGAAGTATCCCCAGTGGGATTAAAATAGGAGATATTCCTTTTCTGAAAAAAAGGAGAAAATCCCTTTCTGGAAAACAGCCATAGTGTTCTACACCTCTAGGATGTTATCACCTTCAAAATTCAAGCAGGTGAATAATTAATTTTAGAACAAATTGACAGCTGGATTGGACACTGCTGCCTCTACTCACTTTGCACAGCTGCTGACTCCATGTCAGAAATTTCACTGAAGTTACAATTGCAATCACATTCAGAGGGGAAAAAAAAAAAAAGCCCCAACACCCAAAATACCAGGCCCTGCTAAGCGCTGATGGATCTGGGACAAAGTCCCAGAAAACAGCAGAGTACATGACAGGTAACATGATGAGCTGCTCCCAATAGCCCACACCCTGAGGAGCCGGGCAGTAGACGGCCATTCGCCACGTCTTCTTCACTGGAGCAGAACGCGTGTCATTTCAGAAAACAAAAACTAAGCGATGCTGGTGAGGTTAAGTCAGCCATCGCTGTTTTGATCACTTATGCCAAGGGTGGGGAAAAATCCCTTCTTTGAACAAACAGGAGTTTACTTAACTGGTAAATGAATGGCTGTGACTCAGTAGTGGCATGATTCTCGCATGAAGGCCACTTGATAGTGTTGATACATAGAGCAGCTATTGAAATCAGGAGTAGGCTTTTCATTAATGAAGCCAAGAGCATCATGTACTCTGAAAAATACTGACACTCTTTCACTGGGATATATTGCACAGAGTCTTGTCAGATATTAGGTATTAGCGTTCATCTGTGAGCAGTGACACACAAATCTAACTAATTTACCAGAAAGCAAACAGGATTGAGCAATCAAAATAAAATTGGATGATTGAATCATTTTCTAAAATACAGGTCTAATTAAATGTTAAAATCATTAGGCTGATTGTCAGTTGCATTTGAAATTTGAATGCTTCTGAGGAAAAAAAAAAAAAGGAAAAAGAATACAATGCACACATCCCAAGTTTTACCCTACCTCCATGCTGCTGCTCCAGCCCACTTCTTGATTTAGCATATCCATAACTTAAGGGTATTCTCTGGTAAGTAGATGGAGAAGCAGGTGGTGAGCAGATGGGAGACATCGGTGGAGACTTGGGTTCCTATTTCAAAAACACACCACCAACAAAACAGAATTCTGAGACAACAGCAAAACAACCAAGTAATCCTGCATCGCGATCTGAACGCTTACAGCGGGATGGAAAAAGAAAAGGCAAACACTGCAGCTCCCCAAGGCCCTTTATTTCCAAAAAAACGCTCCTTAAACAAAAGTTGGTCAATACAGAATTTGGTATTGAACCTCTGAGGGTTAAAGCATGGCAATGTCATAACAAAGCTTTACAATGAACAGCTTTTCCTACTTCAAAAAGACGCCTGTAGAAGTATACCTAGAATACTTAATTATCTTTGAATTAAAAAGTTATCTTTGAATTTACGTAACACAGTTAGGGTGAGTGCATTCTTTGTGGGAGAGCATTTTTCATATAAAACACTTTATATCTCCAAATTGGTGCTTTAAGCGCTCTGTAGATTTGTCAGTGTTACCAGGTATCTATCCTACATCATTCTCTTTACCATGACTCACAAATTCTTTAAGAAGAGGACGTGATCCTGAAACAGTTTACCATGTAAAAAAGGAAAATAAAACACAACACAGATAACCCAGATGGAGCCAGGGGTTTAAGGGCAGCGTTCTGTTTCAGTGTCAGTACACACAGGCAGATAGTTATACAGGCTTTTCTTTCCCATCTTGTTATTCCACTCATGTATCTTGTCATCAGCTCATTCCCGTTGGTTGACCTCAGGCTGGGTATACCATTACTCATGCCAATGCACCATGTGATAAATGTGTATGCACATTATAAGAAGATAAAGCACCTGCCACCAGGCATTTACAACATAACCTGATACAGTACTAGAAGTGAAGATGTCAGGCCTAGGAAAAATTATGAAAATCAAGGTTGCGCTGTGAAGCCGCTTGTATCTGAATAAGTGCTCTCAACTCTCCTAAATACAGGTAATATAAATGTTCCTTAGCTTTAAATCGGCAGCTTAGAACAACAGACACTGGGACAATGTTTTACTGAGGACAAAATAAAAGCAGATTTCTTCTAGACTACTCCTGGGGGATATTACAATGGAAGAAAACCTTATCCCGCCCAGAAATAGTGGCTTATGATTCAACACCTCTTCTCCAGTTGAGTATTTCTGTAGTAACTAAGGATCATATCAGCCATGAGAAATTGCCCGCCTTCCTGTTCTGTTTCACAGATTTCGATTTGCTGCTCCTCTTCTAATCCTCTCCAAGAAACAGTGCTGGACTACAAGAGGACAACACTGAAAGAACTTATACAGAACATTTCAGGGCTGACAGCTTTATACAAGCTCATGTAGAGAAATTCCCTTAAGGAATGCAACTGGGATGCATCAAAATCAGAGCACAGTCCCGAGGGGGATTATTTGCGTGCCAGGAGTTCATCTCCTGTCTAGAACTGCAAATCTGAGTAAGCCCACGTGAGTGTAATCATTTACAGGACTGGATCCAAAAGGAAGATGCATAATGACATATTGGCCTGAAGGAGACAAGCCAGTTACCTGTTTGTCCCCTTCATCTGTTCTTTTGTAGGAAATTTTTTCCAAAGTTGCATGTGGAACCTGAAATTTAACTCCATGGAGTTCTGCTGGAGTCCCATAACGTACTTCACTGTCATTTTTCAGTGCCATAAATCGCGGCAGAGGCAATTCTTCATTAAAAGAGAGAAAAATTCAATTGAGACTAGAGAACATTATAAGCACTTTAAGCAGTATCATCTTGTAAAACTAATGAAAAGTTTATCTATAAAGGAGTACTATTTATATTTTGCAACACTTATAAATGTGGTACTCCTGTGATTATTTTATGTCTTAATAAAAATGTGAATGTTACACAAAGCTACATTCACTAGCTTAATATATAATCTCTCCATGCCAAAAGAAAGAAATAAGCCTTGTGCGCATTACTAAAGCGAGCAGCAAATTCACTTCCTGCCCTCAAAACGCTGTCTGTAACGAAAAGAATAGTTTCCCACAGAAACTGTAGGACTAATGAATTAATCAGTCAGGATCACAGTATCCTCAATGCTGCCATCATAAAATGAACAAATTAAAAATGGTATGGTTCAGAGATCATGCAAAGGCCTGGTGAGACAACCGTGTCAAAAGGTCCCATGTCACATCTGCTTTATAGAACAGAAAAGTGACACTCTTGTCACTCTAAGACAATTCACAATTATTTCAAAGAAACACCATTTATTTTTGTGCACAGTCACCCTGAAAGATCGATATAATTAAAATTAATAGAATGCTCAAAACTGAGCAAAGCCATATATCAGCTCTGTAATCATTTACACCTACAACTACTAGTAGGAAGAAAAAGAAATCAATTGGAGTTTGGTACATGTTACTCACCCCACTCTAAAGGCACTCATACATTTCAAGAGAAAATGTAATTAGCACTGGAAGCATTTCAGTAAGAGTAAGCAAGCAGGATATCAATACAAGGACTGCATGTACCTTCTTCACTCAAATTTGTGGATTATTTGGAGACGCTGGACTTGTAAAGTACACAGTAAATCTCAGGCTTAGGTTTCTAATTTAGTTTGGGTGCTTTTTATCTTTTTTTTTCCAAATTCACATCCTTAAAAAGGACAGCAATGCAAGAGAGTGCACAAGCTGTCTGTAAGGAAAACTGACAGACAAATCCAGACTGCACCATTGCACCCTGGGTTTAAACTCACCTCCCAGCAAGGCACTAAACCAAACCGTGCTGGCTGCATCCAATTCTATCCACTCGGTTGGGAGCTCCAGACTGTGGGAGCCGAGCTCACACAGGTCTGCCTGTGCTTGCAAGCCCGGCTTCCCCACATCGAGATGGGGGCAGCCCTGGGAACCCCCTCCCTGTACCTTGTAACATCAGTAGCATTTCACAGGGACAGCGGAGAAGCAACTGTGCTGGGAGAAGAGACCTGATTGTGAGGCTATGTGTTCGTCCTACCTTTCCTACCAGTGGCCAGTGGCATTGCTGCCTTCAGCAAGATGGTAGCAAGCACTCTTGCCTAGACACAGTCTCACACATGGTTTGAATGCCCACCTGGGATATGGGAGCTAAGGGTTCAAACCTGTTCATGCTCAAGCCCAAGTGAAAAGCCACGTGTTTCAAAGCCTGAGCCCTGCTGAGGCAGAGCATACATTAGCAAGGCAAGAACATTGAGTTCCTTCCATTTAGCTGCTTATCAAGATTCCGTAGCTAAAAGGGACCTGCTTTCTCTCCATCACTTGAGTTTGATAAGCCCTTTTTAAGAAGCATTTTTCTCCATGAAAAACAGTACATTTAATGTTACTGTCAATTCACTGGGAAGAACAGCAGTTTTAAATTACACCTAATACACATTTTCACATCTATTGATAGGAAGCATTATGATTTTGTCACCGTTACCCATTTATTTCCGCAGGATTATTTGCTAAAACAGATGAGTGTTGCAAGCTGCCCTGCACAGGGGGACCCCTGACCTGCCCGTGTTCCCCACAACATGCCTTCCCCCAGAGCAGCTATCAGCTCCCACTCTGGAGCGCTGTCAAGATTTGAGGCTGAAGGTGAGAGAGAAATGCATCCCCAGCACAGATGAGCTGTCATTTGCACCATTCCTTTGGCAATGCCTTTTCCAGAGGAGGATGTCATCTCCGCTTTACCACACATGTAATTCGCTGCAATTTTCTACCAGTCACCTACAGAATGTAACATTACCTTCCACTTTCTCTGCTTTCCACAGTACAGTTGTTTCATAGATACACTAGAAGAAAGAAGTTTACCACCACGGAGAGCTGACAGGCGTTAAAGAATGCAAGAAACAAGTGCACAGCACTGCAAGCAAAACTTGCTACTTACCATTCTTAATGCTCTCAATCCGTACTGGGAACCCTGACTGTGCTGCCGCAATTAACTTCAAAGCAATATAAAATTGAGCAGGACCAAAGTAACCCACACGCTTGGCTCCACAAACCTCTGTAATCTAAGAGAGAAGAGACACATTGTTGGCTACATGCATTTCACTCTTTCAGGGAATGCAAATGCCTCTACATAAAGAAAAATTATTTTAAAAACACAAAACACTTGTTGTGTTTAAAGTTTTCTATTAAGCATATGTGTTTCAACTCAGAACACTGCTGTCTGATCATGTTCTTCTTAGTATATCAGAGGCAGGCAGGCAGCTGTTAAGCTTTACAGAAGCACTGCTGGGTAACACTGCTGTCCTAAAATGACTTACAGGTTTCCATACTACATAGGATTTTAATAGCAGGTGAAATGGTGAACTTGTTAAGCACACTGTCCAGTAAAATATTTCCATCACAAAAGCCATAGTATTCACAGAAAATTGTACCTAATATTAGCTCTTACAACAACAGTTCAGACAATACTGCAACTGGAATATAAACAGAAGAAATACCCATCACACTGCTTGAGCAGAACACTTTTCTTTGTAAAAAATTAACACTGTCTCAGCAGTGACGCTTAATTTCTATACAAAGTTCATGTTTGCTTCAGTCAGCCATCTCTGTGAAGCAAACAGCTCCACATTCACATGCTCAGACAACAGCTAAACAAACAACAGCTATCAGCAGGTCTTAAGCACAGGTGCCAATTCTTCCATGCCTGAAGCACTCAGATGTTCACAAACCTCAGCCGGGCACTGAGGTTAGAAAGAAACCCCATTTTCCCCAGAAGTAAAAGGAAGCCCCAAACTGTCGTCCTGAAGATACAACTAGATTAGCAATGTCTCCTGGCTGGTGAGGTGCATTGTCTTTGTGCAGGACGACAGTAGAGCTGTACTGATTTTCATGGTGCTGCTCTCCAGAAAATCATGTCTGTGGATTGCTCTCGAGCTACAGCAGCATGACAAATGAATACTCTTATTTTTTTCTAATTTATTTATATATATACACAGACACACACATACAGTGGCAAAATGTCAGGTGGAACAATTACTGAAAAATCGTGTGTTTCGGAATGGTAATTGAAGAAAATTATCTTCAATCAAACTCTCATCTGGATGTGGCTTCTGCTTTGACTGAATAAGCTCTGGCTTCCTTCTCTTCCTGCAAATTTTGGAGATACATGGCTTAATTCCTTGATCACAAGATGTATCATGCAGCTTTCTTTCCTCTTACTGCTTGATGAAAAGGGAGATTGATTCTCTGTATGAAGACAGCTCCAATTAACCAGTGGCATTTACCATTCTCTTTGCTCTATGTATCTTTTTTCTGAAGTCACTCTGGCCTTTTTCAATTTTCTTTTTTTTTATCCCCCCTACTCCGTCACTGGCCTTACTTCTTTCATTTTCCGGTGGGAACACAGAACTCACAACATGTACCCGAGATGGATGGTGCCCAAGCACGGTTAAAAATGGGAGTGTGCTGGGGAGGGAGGAACGGGTGGAGGGGAACTCCTTGGAGTCCAGGGCATAGAAAGGAGTCAAGCACATCATATCCACCTCGGTGGATGGCACTATGCAGACCCCAGTGTTGCAGCCATCTCCCCACTGCCACAGGGAGCAACACTGTCTACTGTGGGGTTCTGCTGCACCAGTGAGTCCCCCAACAGCAGCCTACCATTGTCCCGTGGCAGGACCTGATGCCACAGGTCAATACCTGCTGTGCTGTGGGAGCAGAACCTGGCTACCTGCCTGCCTGCAGCATGGATATGCTGCTGGGACAGCCAACACAGTATCAGCACTGTTCTGAGAGGACCAGGCAGAGAATCGGTACCATTTCTGAACTCCAGAGCAGGTAATGGCTTCCTTCCCATCATCCCTTGATGCTTGTAATTGACTCAGTCCTATTGCCCACACCTCCCACTCCTGCCTGGTCCCTCCCAGTCAGCAGCCCTGGCTCACTGGAACACACAGTGTGGAGCTCCACACCTCCTGAAGCAGCAGTGTGGAACACAGCTGATCAGGTTTGACACAGGACTTGGAGCATGCGCCACAGCTGCAGCCCAGCCAGCTCCCCACAGGCACAACCACCACTGGCCGGGGACTTTCTGCGCATCCTAAGTGCGCAAACTCAACAACCTGGGGAGAAAGCAGATGGAGACGGGGCACAACCAAGCTGAAATTCAGTCTGGGTGCACAGCCCTGGTTTGTTACAGGAGAGGTTTGTTAAAGGCCAGAGCTGAACGAGGCAGCGTGCAGAAGCTGGGCACTTGCCTGCACCCAGGCCCTCCCATGGAGGAGCACAGGTGCTCACCTCCTGTGTGACCCACAGATAGCCCCTGCCATGGCAGCTGCTGTGGCACAAATATGGCACACCAAATCCTTGGGTATACAAGGCCTGTATCCTAGAGAGATTTTTCTCCTCTTGAGATGCTTTCCTGTCGTGGCATCCTATGCTTGCTGGCATGAGCAACAGCATTACCATGATCTGTCTTTCCTCTTGCCAGCTGCCGGAAAGAGGAAACACTGAGCAACTGGTACTTCCACACAGGGAATTGTGATGCTATCATCTTCCTGAAAAGATACTGAGTTAATTTTCCATACCTTTTTCTAGACTTTAAAATATTAAGGTTGTTATAAATGCCATAAATGCTCTGCTTGCTCCTGATAGGGAATCACAAACATTTTACTCTGCTCAAGCACACTAAAAAATTTTATCAAGGATAGTCCGTCTCTCAAAATTATGGCATTGTTTCTCAAGCACACTTAGAGCCAACCAACCTGAAACTGTCTCTCTGTAATTTTGCTTTTAAGTGGTACCAACAGGAATATATTTTGTAGGAACAAGTTCCGCTGTGCAACTAAATCCTCATCTCTTTGTTAATGGCCCAAAACAAAAGATGCAAGCTGACAGATTTATTATGTAATTAATTGTAGGTATTCATATAGATTAATTGTAGGTACAGACATTTACCAGGTTCCTTGTACAGTTAAAGGAGAGAGTCTTGGGTTCCTTCCAGCCAGCATTTCATACTACCTACATCACGGCCCTGCTTGGGGCTGCTAACAGCAGCAACCCTCCACCAGTAGCAGATTAGCCTTTATCCAAAATTAATTCCTCAGAACATGCTGCCTGCTCAAATTTCCACAGCCACTTAAACTGAATATTGCATTATTTTTTTGTTTCCCAGTTTTACCTTTTGCAAGGCCAGTGCACAGAGCCTTTTGATGGGCAGATTACATTTAGCAATACTGAAATTAAGGTAGCTTGTGCTACATAATGTTAAGAGTCCTCAAGATCCATCTGGATTAAAGGCATTGTATATGTATGTGATACACCGTTTTTTCAAGCTGAAACTAGATTATTTCTCTAATGAAACAGAGAGCACTTTGGAACTAAGATATATGAAAATATCCCCTGAAAAGGGAAAACATCAATTCTGCTTTCATTCAACTGGTAACAAATTCTTCCTATCCTTTCCTGTTGACAGTTTGGTTGCATACTTTTCAGCAAGCTAGCAAGGAAACAACTGGTATTTTCTAGTTATGCACTGCTAAACAGACACACGTGTAAATCAAAACATCTTGTGTATCTTGATACTTCAAGGAATTTTAATACAGAACTATTGACAGTCAATTTTCATTGCAATTTTTTTTTTTTAATTCTTCAGCAGAAAACTGTAATCCTCTAGTGACAGCTGAATATTGAAGAAAAGTTTAATGAAGAACACATTGGAAATAATTTTTCTTGGTGGCAGGTTACAGATGTTGCTTGCCAAATCTAACCTCAGGATGATAAACAGAATTAGTCAAAAATGTATCTATTCAATGGTTTGCCTCTAAAATTGAGTTTAAATATACTAAAAGGTGTTACTGCTTAGATGAAAAATTTACTGGTCATTTGCCAATTAAGAAAAAAGTTCATTTCACACAAAACGAGAAAACAGCATTTCCCAGAGAAGGATGAAAAGCTGTAGTGTCTAATCTCACGTTCATTCTCAGTCAGTGCCGGAACAGCACCTCTCAGATTAATGGAATTTCAGCAGGTAACCTTAAAACACACATTCTGTACACAAATCACGGTATCTTCCCTATAAAGCAGCCATAAGAAGGGGAAAAAGAGCAAGATCTAGATGCCTGCACACCCTTCTGACAGGCCAGAAGTTTTCCTATGGTTGTAAAAATATATACTTTAAAAACAAAAACCAACAACCCAAACAACAGATCTCCAACTCATCAACATTAACATTTAATATGTAGCTACAAGCTGTTGGGAAGAAAGGCTGTTTTAAATTACCATTCTCCATGCAAACTTCTAATACAAAAGCTTTAGATCTTGAGATGCTGGAACACAAAGCAGATTTTTGTATTTATTATCCGCTCACTGCTCGGCTGACAGCAAGTGTTATTTTTGTAATTGCTCCTTGAAGACATCCCACATGAAGCAGCTTTTCCCAGCATAACCTGACATTGTTCCAGATCTCCCCGGTTCTCTCCAAACAAGTTTCCACTGAAGTCTCCAACAGCACTGACCTCTCAAACACCCTGGGCAGGTCTAACTTAGATTGCAAGAGCTAACCTTCAGGAACTGAACATGAGCCTAGAGCTGAAGTTTGTCTTCCATAACTAGAAAAAGAGGTGAAATCAGAAACAACTATTCCACAATCCTAGGGACAGGCTGAGATGACCACCCTGCAGCCTCAAGGGGAAGGTTTTCAGCTGTAAGGCAAAGGTAGAGCTAGAATTTTTGCTCTTTCATTTAGCCATTAACACTGCTACGACATCCTCTGCATCTAGCTAGCACACAGCTTTTGCATTTTCTGTCCCCCTGTTGCTACCTGCCACCTAAATGCTCACTGCTTGTCATTTGTGGGCAAATCCAGCCCAAAGGTGCTCAATTCTCTCTGTGGGCTGTGAGACTTTGCAAGGAATACATGTAAGCTAAACATGTATTCAACTAATTTGGAAAGAAAAAGAAAATGAGCATCACTGACTCCTACACTGAAGGAAATTTTCTCGCTGCACCTTCCATCTCAGCCCAACCCTAGAAAGCACAATTCTTTTACTTGTCCTTGCTCAAGCTATAATGAGGTGGAAAGATCTGTCAGTTCATCAACTGTCTCCATGTTTTAAGGAACATATTGAAAAGCTTCTGCTGTTCACTGACGCACACCTTGCCCAACAGTCTCCGGAGAGCAACCAGCCGTGATGCCACAGCTCAGACCTCAACCATGGAGCAACCCAAGGCTCCATTTTCTGGATCAACCACCCTCTTATAGCTGTTTTAAAGACAAATATTTGCAGCAGTGGCTTATCAACAGCTTATTTCAAAAATTGTGTCAAGCATCTGATCCACTATAGCCTTTTTTTTTTTTTTAAAAAAAAAGTGTTTACAGAGTCTTTGATCTGCTTGTTACAGACTAGTTTTTCTACATTCTTAAACAAGCATTTCTTTCTGAACAGATCATTGTTCAAATACCTGTAATACTACCTGGAGCCCGGGGCTGCGTATCTATCTCTTCATTATTTAAAGCAAAGTAAGAAACAACACAACCTGGATCCAGGAGGATTACTGTCTGGGAAAGCAACAGGAAGAGAAATGTGCTAGAGCTGTTCCTTGCCCCAGTGTACAGAGGAAGAGGCTCTGCTATGGATTAGGCTCTTTAGCTCTGCTCCTTCATATCACTGGTATTTCTGTCATTTTATTCCGTCATCTTGTCTTTTAAAAACATATGTTTTATGTATTTTAGACTTTTTAAAACATCACCTGAAATACATACTAAAAAATCTAGCTCTTTTGAGAAAGCGAGGTTCCAACATCTAAAACAAAAGGAACTCAAAATAGCTTTGTTATGGCACAGAAGACAACATACACATAGTATATTTTTAAAAGACCTAACTACAAAACATTTGCACTGTTTAAACTCTATGTGATCATGGCTTTACATTAAGC
Source organism: Eurystomus gularis (assembly GCA_013400335.1). NCBI lineage: Eukaryota > Metazoa > Chordata > Aves > Coraciiformes > Coraciidae > Eurystomus > Eurystomus gularis. Next base: position 145,875 of record VZZY01019840.1, on the reverse strand, counting down.
AACAACATAACTAAATTGCAAGGCAAGCTACTGATAAACTGCCAGAGCTTAGCAACTTCAGGCACTGCCAGTAGCACTGCCAGGCTTTCCCCAAACTCCTTCCTCTTGACAAGTCCCAGAACCATTCACATCTGCACGCATCGGTGCTCCACATGCCATCGCACCTTTGCGCATCTAGGGGGAAAGCACTTCAGGAACAGGGAAACACTTTTCCAGCAGCTCCAAGCAGAATATATTATGCCAATACCAAGAACTACCAGGCCTATGATTCAGCGCAGTTGTGAGCACACACATGTACAGCCATCAAGAGAATCACATTGAACAAACACCAAACCCGTTATTAAACAACTCTAAGTCTCACATTGAAGCCTAACAGCAGAAGTATTTTATATACTAGAAAAAAAGTTGACTCCTGAACAGAGGTTAAGAAAAAAATGTCAGCCAAACAAAACTGTATTAAATCAGTAAAGAGTCTTGTAATTGGGCAGGGCAGGAGCAGGGCAGTCACATTTGGTCAAGGACTGGTCAAGTCCTCCCTCATATACAACAGTCAGCTGCAGATGCCTTCAAAAACTCAAGCACATGAATCACGCGGTACTTTTCTTCAAGTAGGTAGACTGGCAATGCCAGCATACCACCAGCTACAAAAGATACTGATCTGAATTGTGCAGGTACCAGGACACATGAGTCAGCATTGTTAAATCAAAGAGATTTCAATTATTAAAGAGTGTTAGCCAGAAAAACTCTGCCAGGGAACAAAGGTTGCTGATGCATGCTAATATTTGTAAGCACTGAAATATACCTGAAAGAAATCCCATCTCCTATGCTCAACCTTTTGTTTTTAAGGTACAAATCCTAAGGAATCTTTATGTATGTCCTAATGTATATGACATGGAAAAGGTGGACATTTTAATGTCAGTCTCGTTGGAAGGTTTAAGAACCTCTATTCCTGAGAAATATCTGACAGTCTCCACACCAAGTAAATTATTTTCATGATAGCAGCACCTACACAATTAGGTCAGAGGTTGTTAAATACATGTGCTGAGACTTCACTCTGTCTTTCCCTTGAAGGAAAAAACCTAGCATCATCTTCACTAAACACATGCCTTTAGGAGTATGTAAGAGTGGAACAGATTAAGTAAATTTTCAAAACCTCCTTGCTTTTTTGTTCTCACTATTTGAAAAATGAATACTCTGAGAACAGCATTCATCCATGTAAAATTGTTCTAGCTGTGTTTCATATTCCCTAGTTTATATCAAATTCATACAGAAAACTATCCAAGTCAATAAATACAGCTTGTGCCAATAAATTTGTATAGGATTACGAGAGAAAGTTTAATAAAAGTTATAACACTTGGAACAAAAATAAAAAGCCTGAAAACAGGTTACTCCAGATTTAAGAACTCAGCATAAGGATACCAACAAGAAGTACAGATTTTTATAAAAGTATGAGTCTGCATATGTGCCAAACTGCTTCACATTCTTTGCAGGTAACCAGTTCCTTAGCATCTGGATATGGAAAGGCAGATATTCAGCAGGTCACTTTTTGAAATGCTGTACACGCACAGCCTTTCCAAAAATCACTGCTAAGACCTGAAATCCCATGGAAATCTGCAGAGTACACAGAATTGGGTTACGGATGTTCTGTATGCTTTTCAAATCTTACTGTAGAAGCAAGGTCGTAAGTATAATGTCCCAAGTAAAACAGCAATCACAGAGCTTCACACCACCCCATCCAAACAAGCAGACTGCAGGAAGCTTGCACAGGACTTATCAAAATTTCTTCTGATGCAACTCCCTGCCAAGAGCACGTCATTTTCTTGGACATGAGACGTGAGTTTCACAAAGCTTATCCTACAGACGGTTAATACTATATGTTTTATACATTGCAGATAGGCTTCTTTAAAGGCATTGGTCATTCCAAGGATTTCTGTTCATTTTCTGAGTCACCTCTTCTCTTTCAAGTACTTACCTAATGATGTAACACAGAGAAGGTCCAGGATGTGAGAGAAGATAACCCAGACCCTCCAATTCTTGCACTCCCAGCAGAGATGTTATCCTGAACTCCCTCACCCACAAGCAACTGACACTGCAAGAGAAGCTTGATGAAGGCAGGATGTAGCCATCCGCATTAGAACTGGGCCAGGGCTCACACTGGACCAACCAAAATATGCATGTGTTCCCAAAAACTTTCATTTTCTGGAGGCTGAACTGAAAATACTATCTAAACCTTACTAGTAGTGACAGTGAATGGAGAGTTCCTCTTGAGCTCTACAGAAACACCATGTTTGCACAGGAGCTGCACCATCACCCTGTAGGCATGGAACTACAGGATGATCACAGAAACACTAAAGAACAACACTATTTTTATTAAGGCCAGATTTTAGGGAAAGGTAGTATATCCTTGTGTTTTTGCATTTAGATCACTTCAGCAACCACACTGTTAATTATTTCAAGGAGTATTTTACACAAGCAGCATTTCAATTAGCATATTTTCATCGTAAGAGTACATTTGTATTGACTTAAAATATGGCACTCATTTATAAGCCTGAGTTCATTATTTAGAATGACATTTATTATGAACTCCGATGTGTTTCGACATACTTGGTTTTTAAAATCCTTTCAAAACACTGTATATATATAAAAATTGAAATTAAATGTAACTTGAAGCTCATCCATAACAATCAAACCTTTGCAGGAAAGCTTTCTGCAATCTGTTCAAGCCTTTTTTATAAAGAGAAGAATGGTCTCTCCATTGCTGCAGTTCAGATACGGATTATAACACATGCCCTGAGTTTAAAAAATAAAAATAAAAAAATTGAGAACACTGAAGTAAGTAGCATGAAAGCATTTATAATGCAGGACTCCTCAGGCCTGCTCAAAACCATTTTTTGAATCTTGCAGTTTGTTATACAGAGAATCCTTACCGTAGCTTTTGACAGATTTCAGTCTCTTAACAGTGCCCCATGGACTAAGAAACCAGTGATTTTTTTGGAGAAAAAATCCCCGTTGGTTTGGGCTGAAGTACTTTTGTTCATTGAATTCAGAATTCAGTTTGAGTATTACTTACACAAAACAAATATGTATTACAGAGAAATCCATTTCACTTTTATACATCATAAAGCGTTGTTACACAGGATTTACTTTCCCTCTGAAGAAGCTACCATCAGTTCTTTGTTGTAACTCACTCTTCAATAAATGAGCTAACTCATGAAGCTCAGCAATACAATTCTGTTTTGTTCTCATGTTAACATATTATCATTAAAAGCTTTGATATAAGCAAACCAGTTTGTGAGAACGCCTCCCTATCACCCATAAAGAAGCTCACCCATCTTACCTAACGTGCAAAAAGTAACTTGAAGTGACTGGAAAAGTGAGAAGCTTTAGATTAGTAGTAAAGACATAGCATCTCCTGTGAACACACCATAACTTTTTATGAATAGCCAATGTAAATATCTTCTCAAATTCAGAAATGTAGCAACTAAGGAAAAACAAAGTAAACAACTTATAGATAAATGTTGAAGTCAAAGTGCAGCAAGGAAAATGGACAGAAATAATTTCCTTAGTGACCAGGTAAAAATTAACTGCTATCAAAAGTCTCTTTTGGTACTTGCACTATTAAACTCAAGCCAAGGCAACCCAAAATACGGACATTTTTAGTCAAATCTTTCTCTCACTCAATGGCAATGCTTAAAGACTTCATTATGTCTGAGTACACTGCATTGCTCAGGGTGAATCCCAGAAAACAAAGCTATTTTAAGTTGCCATCACCATCGAGAGGTCTACAGGACTGCCTACAGAGGGTACCGCAGTACACTCCTGCTGCCTCTACAACAGCTGCCTTATTATTTCCACATTTCCTTGCAACTACAACAAGGAAATACTTCAGGAGTTTTACTCTCAGATGCTATGCCAGGATAACTTTCTGATCTGTTCCATTTGTAGGCGTTTTCACAGCTGAAAGCATACCAAGAGCAACCGACAGCAGACCTCATGACAATTACTGTTATCTTTACATATCCAGGCAAAACCATTTCTCTACGTATTTTGGAAGGCAAACAGCCTTTTCTTCTCAGCAAGTCTGCTTCTACTTGTTGATGGGATACAACCCCTCCAGCCACCACTGCGGTCCTGATGCACCCAGTCGTAGCCAAATTAGATGTAAATAAATTCTTCATCTCAGATCATAATCAAACAAGGCACCTCACTTGCTTTGCCTCTGCATAGAAACAAGACACTCAATTGCTAGAGCCCCATGGGCCACGGTTTATCTCACAGTACATCTGTGGGATCAAATTGGTCGTAGATGACAAGAGATCAAACAGAGATTATATCTGAATTTGACTAGAAAGATTATTTTTTAAGCATCTAATGTTTTCATTTTTACATTTCAGTGACATCACACATCATTATGGTACAAGGCCCGTGAGGAAAACCAGGATCCTTAGCCTTTGAAGCTTCTGCATAAACATTAATAGCTGCTGTTTTGAGATCTACCCAAATAAAGAGGTAGTCCAGGAAACTAAAAAGCAATAGGCAAAAATGGCTCAGCTGTAGTCATTCTGGCCACTGGGAGAGGCAGTAATCAAAACTTTCATCTTGGCTGATATCAGTATTCTACCTCATTTTGGCTAAGTCCTTTCAGCCACAAGCAGCAGTAGCACTGCCAACTGCAAGTATGAACTATCCTTCAGGTTTTCTCCCACAAACTCTGACAAAATCCTATCCAAAGCTGGAGAGATGCCTGCTCCTCCTTCCTGCTCTGCCAGCACTGAAGCCTTCCACAATACCCTCAGCATCTCAGGATGGCAGGGCTGTACCCAAAAGTACCTGTCTGGCTGCAGAACTTCCACCTCAATGGGCTCACATTGCCAAGAGACAGTTTTCAGAGTAGTCCAGAAAGCCCCTCAGCTGGAGATACCCAGAAAAAGGGTTAGACAAAAGGTTAAAGCAAACACTGCTCAGCTTTGCTCAAAAAATACACGGTTAATTGATTCAGCTTTCCCATGAGTTCTGGGACAAACCCTTTAAAATACAGGAGAATAACCACTTTCAACAATTAGTGAAAGAAGTAAGAGCAGTCTAAAAATAAGCAGAGGTGATGACCCTAAACTGAGCTGAAATTTGAATTTTCTGCAGCTGCGCTGAGCTGTGGATAGATTGCATGACTGCCATTAGCTCCAGCTACCCATGGGATCTGCAGACCACCCTGCCAAAAACCTGCTTGGCATTGCCACAGCTGGTTCCCCAGCAAAGGCAGAAGCCCCAGGCCAGGGCAGGGGGACAGGCAGGCTCCTGAAGCACCTCCCAGTGTGTCCACGCACAGGACATTCCCAGCATGTGCACCTGGGGAGCATTCCCAGACCATACAGTGACCCAAACCCAGGTGGTGACTGATATGCAGCAGAGTTGGTCAAAAAAATACAGCAGCAAAGTGACTAGCTGTAGGTTTCTGGATTTCACTGCAGAAAGCCTGGAACATGGATCAAAGCAGGATGGCCTCTCCCGTAAAAGACTCGGCTCATAGCAAGATTTTTCCATGAGACAAAACTCAAGTTAATCCCTCTGCATCTATTTTTTTTCAGTGGGCCTTGGTTCCAGTAAAGAAAAATAAGAATAAAGCTTATCCTATACATTGATGTCTAACATATAATTTCTACCATTCACCTTTTATCACCAGATTTTTTTATCGTGGGTCAGTGCGATAGAGATGAGTGCTGAAATAGTCAGTTCAGCAACTCCCTGATGCTTGTTTCCATTAGTCTTTCATCCCTAATCTTTAATTGCTTAAAACAACTCTAAGACCCAAATGTCATGATATGCAAAAATAAGTAATATACCACTTAAGAATCACAGCTCTCTTGCAAAATCTTCCATAGCACTGCACAAAGAGATAACTATCCAGCATTAACTTTTAGGAACATGGGTTTAAAGATTCAGCAAACTACTTAGCAAAGCTACTCTCACTCTTCTAATCCAAAACCATTTACAAAATCATATTCCTTACATTAAAAACAGGAGACCAAAAGTCATACGGAGTGCTTTAAATTACATCTTTTCCGAAGTCCCAGAGGGAGCAATTGATGAAGCTTGTTTTCCAAATCTTGATAGCACAGTGAAGACTGTGCAATTTAAAATTAATTGACATATTATTAGGAGCATTGCACTCAACTGAAACGGACACAATTCCCTGACAGAGAGCTAAGTCTGGAGTGAAATTCTGTAAAAGAATTTTCTAACTACCAGGCTGGTGGCAATTTGTGTGGAACAGCTGAGACTGGTTCAATCTGGAAAGACAAACGTCACTAACGACACAGCCTATTTCCCATCTATTACAGATACTGCATGATCCATCACACATCACCGCCACAGCGATTTCTGCTCAACCTTTCTTCTCCTGTCCTCAGATAAAGATAACGATAGCACAATTTGCGCTTCTGAGAGACTCTCAAAAATTGCTTTGGACTTCTAAGACTTCAATCAAATACTTAAAGTATCCTTATAACAGCCCTTTCTCCACACAGGGTACCCGCTGCCTCACACCAGGGAACTGCACAGGCTCGCACAACCGAGGGGAGCAACCTATGGCTGAGATTTGCAACAGGTACACAAATCTCTGTTTAATTTCTAAATTCTTGGCACAACTTTCAACAAACATTTATGGCTCAAAATAGCACATTAATAAGGAAGAATTTAAAGCACGTTGGGCAGAGAAGAGACTGCTGATTTGACTCTGAAGAGATGGGTACTATGGAGAGTGATCTGTGGCTGGTATCGCATTCGGATTTCAGATCTCCAAAGGTACTAATGATCGTGGCAGGAGACATATACCACTATCTGCAAAGCAAAAAGAAAATGTCCAGTAAAATCTTAGCAATTTTCTTCTAGTAGTGGAAACCACCCCCCCACACACCAGTTTTAAGAAGACTTTCTTTTCTACACAAAATACTACAAATGCTTCAAAAACAATTCCTCTGTCTGTGCATCCTCCTACACATTCACAAGTAACATTTTGCCATTTTTGCACTAAGCAAATGAAAGCTTCTATCCCAGCCTTTCATTTCCTCAGGCCAATTTTATAAGGATATAAGCACAGTTATTTGTGATCCAAGCCTCCTTTCACAGAACATAAACAAACTAGCACTTATCTTTAAGCCTGTAAGAAATCTTCCTGCAATCAAATGGGACAATTGACAAACCAAGCATCACCCATGTTTGGATACTAACCAAAGCCAGGGTGATAAATCTGCATCTGCCTTAGGAAGACAGCTCCATGCTTCTCTTCAGAAAGCCTGTGGTGCTGCATGCTCAGTATTTACAATCTGCTCTAATAATGGCTGCATTAAGCAATATTTTGCATTGGTCCATCATTCAAGCAAAAGGAGCTCAGTGGAGATGCACTGGGAAGGAGTGAGACAGGCTGGGAAAGAGTGGCCTTGTACCAGTTCTACCCGCTGAAACACCTTGTCCAGCTCTGCACAGTGGTGGGTACAAGAGCAGCTCACAACATAGTTGAAGTGCCAAGTTATTCAGATTTCCTCATTTCTTTGGTCTTAATGCAACAACTAACAACATGCTTAGTTTAATATACCTCCAGTATTAGGATAAAGCACACAGCAGGCAAGGTATTTAAAAGTACTAGCTGTGAGGCTTTTATGACTCTTTCACAGGACTTTCTGGAGTTAATCTAGAAAAACAAAAAGACATCTGTGCACATTACTACATATTAGAATAAAAAGGATTTGTAAAAGCTTGTCACATGCAGTTCTAAATATCTGTTCATTTTTAGCATTACTTTGCTTCAGTATTGAAAATTAAGCCTATGCACCAGGACAGTGAATGAATCATTTAGCAATCATTTTTCCTTTCAATTGCTTTATTTGCTTTCTTGTTCTTTAACACTGGTGAGTTTTATATTTAGGCAGAAGTCTTTAGGTGAATTATTGCTTAAAGTAAATGAAAACTGAATACCAAAAACTGAGCTTGAGTGCCAATTACTGTCTTAAAGGCAGCAGCCTCTCTTTTCCTAACCCTCTGCCTTTTACTTTGCAAAAGTCCTTGCAGAGCAAATAGTTTATCATGCAATTAAACCCTACCACACAAAAAGGGGGTCAAAGTGCAGCCGCTTTAAAAAGAGCACAATCAAGGAAGACTTTTAATAAATTTATATTTTAGTAAGGACATACCCTGTGTATGACTAAGCTAGAAATTCTTTTTTTCTATAAAAGCCGTACAATTAAAAAGATTTCTCTCTCCAAGAGTCACATTTAACAGCCCCATGCAAATTCAACAGGAAAGAGCCAAAACCCCCCAAGTTTCTTAACTGCTTTGTTATTTTGGAGCCTAGCTGAGAACAAGCAAAAGCATTAGTACTTAAGAAATATATACTCTTTCCTTTTTTTTCACCTGCCTAAACCATTAAAACTCTCGAGAGTGCAAGAACCACTTAAGCTTTTAATTCCCTCAGTGCTTTTGCACAGGAATCTGTTGGCTTAGTAGACTTACAACAACCACTTTGTTAAGCACGAGAAGCAAGATAACAAGGAAAGTCCTACTTCCAGCACTCCCCTTCACTCCAGTCCCACCTAACCAATATTGCTCTACCTACTTGGCTGCTGCCCAGCAAAAGTGTTTCTACAGAAATTGAGGACTTGGGATGTCTAAAGTATTATTTTACAGTGGGATGTTAAATTTCAGATGTTCTTACTATTGACAGCTTACAGAAAGCAAGTTTAAATATAACAGAAAAATATTTAAATAAACCAGAAGACATTATTGCTACATTTCTTCATCTGAAATCTTTCAACTGTGGCTTAGTTTTATTTTGCTGTTGAAACTAGGTCTTCAGTCAAAAAGCAGGAGTATTTTTTCACATGTGTGAATACTAACTTAGATTGCATTTCATTACTGGTTTTGAGGGTAGGCTGAAGGGAGGAAAGAGGGGAAGAAGAGTTAAGATACTTTTTTTTTTTTGTCTTGCAAGTTGCTGGTGTTTGCATAGGGTCAGGGGAGAAATGACAATTTTACGTCTGCTCTCTTATATGGCCCATCCACAAGTAACCAGAAAAGTAACTCCATCAGTGAGTAACCTGCTTCTCACCACAGTTTCTCACCACTGACAAGCACAAATGGGAGTTCTGTCTTTCTTCAACTTCTTAGCCATAATGACTTACTAAGAAAATTGTTCTAGAACACATGTAAAAAGCATTTTCAACTTCTAGAAACAATTGTTTTGAGCAGAATAAAGCTCACTTTTACCCACAAGCACTTTTATTCTGAAAACAAACCAGCATACACATATTTCATAACATTATCTATCTGAAAGACTCTCAGATTTTATAGAAAATGCTACATCAGGGTAAAATGGTTCTTAAAATAATCCATGCTATGATATCGGTTCTGAATTAAAACCACTTGCCTGCTCTAAGTAGTAACTAGAAAACTAAATACAGCACTGTGCATTACACAGTTAAATTTAAAGCTCGTAATTTGCTGAAAAGTTTTGGGTGAATAGAAATTCCTAAAATATTGAGGGGGGGAAGGAAAAAGCCTTTTCTTAATATGTATGGCAAATACACTCCATAAACTCACTACAATTTCAGTGTTCGGGATTTATGTCACAAATTATTCCAAATCTCTCACTGTATGTACCTTACTAGCACTACCACTAGCGACAGATAAAATACAGCTTTGAAGAACTGTATGTCTGTAGATTCAGGTGAACTTGAGGTATATAGAAAACCAGGATGATTTTAATTCTGACAAATGAAGACAAATTGTGCTATCTTTTTCTCCTAAATAAAAAGCAAGAAATATATAAGTATGTTTATCTGTGTCTTCCTATACAAATAATCATGAAAAAATTGTGATAACTTTAAATGTTCCATTGAACAGCAAAAGCATGCAAAATACCTCAAAAATAGTATCAACAGTTTAGGAACAAAAAAATATCAAATTCTTTTTCAGAAAAATAATTCTGATTTCTTAAAATAGGCATGCCTTTTTAAAAGCCTATTTGTTTACCTGTACTTTCCATTCTTCCAGATTCAGAAACATGGAAAAACTTTTGTTCACAATAGCAAGCCATGCAAAAATGATCCAATTAAACTACAGTTTATAATGGAATGTATTTGTATCCTGTACCTTTCTTTTTAATGTCACAATATTTGGGCACCATACCCTAGGCTCTCATTGTTTTTAAATCCATCAGAACCGCTTCATAATAATAATTCTCACAACACTGAAAATCTTTGGCACCATACTTCAATATCAAAAGGAATTAATTCAAACTGAAAGAATACAAAACCTTTTGTCCTTTTAAATAAGAAACTTTAATGAGGTATATAATAGCACTTACTGCATGTCAAGAGTACAATTTGAATTTGGACTGCATAAGAATATCAGATTTATTTTTTCTCAGTTTGCTAAAAAACCTGGAGGCATTTCCATGGACTATTAAGCTTAAAAATCTTGACACTCCCCACAGGAAATTGATTTTCTGCAAAAGCTTTGGAAAAGACTTGATTTGGATTCCTGCACAAGGTATTTATAGTCCATTTAGGTACAAACCTACAACATGGCCCACAGATGAGAGCGTGGCATATAAACAAACACCACATTGAACAAGTTGGTGTTGAATGAAACTTTGAGAAGGAAAGTCCCAGAGGAACAGAATGGAAGGTAACAAAACAAACCAATCAAGAATTTAACATTTTTTCTAAGTATTGAAATTGTGTTCACAGTAATTGCTGATCTTCTATAAGCCTTGACAGACACGTAAGATGGCAACCATCCAATTGATCTTGCCCCCATGAGCTTCATATAAATGGTTCATTTTTCAAGGACTAAAAAAAGAAACATTTCCTACTCAACAGGATGTTTAGTGTGAATTCATTCCTTTAGAGAGGCTTTAGGTTTGGGGGGTTTTGTGTTTCAGTTTAGTTTGAGGGGGTTTTTTGTGGGTTTGGTTTTTTTTTGGGGG
>VZZY01019840.1:121432-134877 GCA_013400335.1 Eurystomus gularis | reverse complement strand
GGGTGCATATTTGTTTGTTTTTAAGGAAGTACTGTCAGTATTTCCAACAAGGGCCCTTTGAAAACTGGCCTCTGCTAACAAGCCTTCTTTTCTGGTCTACAACCAATGTTGGTTTCAGGGGCAAAGAGCATACGTGACCATAAAAGGAAACCACTAGCAGTAGGAACCAGGTTTTTAAAACTAACATTTAAAGGAAATGAAAAAACCACTGGCAATCACATCGTGCAATGCAATCCACCATTTCAATGAATCTGTAGGAACTCCACCTTCAAGTCTGCCTTTGTGGAAACTAAGATACTTTTTATGAACATCAAAACCTTCATGAATTCCTTTCTGACTAGCCTGCTGGGGCGGGGGGCTGGTCTTCAGGCAGCAGTGACCCCAGACACAATTCACTGATGGACAGTAATTTTGGTTGCCTTGGAGGTGCTGGTCAGCAGCACCATCCAGGCACACAGAAGATCCATGAAGGGGTAGCACTGCCCTGTCCATAGGGAGGACCTCTCCCAACACTGCTGTTCTCCAGCGGCCCTTGAAAACATACTAGCATGCCTCAGGTGCAAGGCAGTCCCCACTCAGAGGCCAGAAGAAAGCCACAGAGAAACTCCCCCTTCTTTGAAGAATCACACCCATACGGCTTTTAATCTTACGTCTGATGTGACTATTTGTACTGTTACCTATCTTAATAGCAAATGCTACCTCAAGATTCTTGAGGGAAAAAAATTTCTCTACTTTTGTTTTCCCAAAACTTGATACAGAAAGGTGTAAATGACAGCTTGCAACATTAAACTAAAACGAGGTATGATGAGAGTTGGCTTGAAAAGGGAGAGGAATAATCTGTTCTTCACATCCTCTGCAGACAGACCATAAACAACATAAGGCTTAAAAGCAACCTTCTTAAATCTAAAGATAAAACAGCAGTAGAGCACACTGCCTGTAAGAGTTACAGAGTTATCCAGAGATGAACAAATTGCTCAAGAATAACACAGAAATGGGATTTTGCTCTGGACAGGAGAAGGTGTCTAGGGATGCTCTGAGGTCCTTTCCATACCTGTAGATAATCCAGCCTCCTTATAAAGATGAGGCTGATGCGATCACAACGCACCAAACCCTCTCCCCAGTACTTTTCATAGCCCATTAGTTTTGGTGTCCATTTGGTTTGAAAGAAGGGCAGAAGTCTCAGAGAAATGCATTTCCCAGCCTCTGATTTTCACCGGTTTTATCATTACTGCTGATGCAGCTTAGTCCCTTCTCTGTGCTGACACAACTGTCAGGTAGGTAGTCAGGGCATGGGTTGTTTCTGAACCAGTTAATATTTATGCTACCACTGGCCCATGAAAAGTGCTACACAGTGCTCCTGCTGCCACTTGCCTTCTTCCCATGAAAAAGGCCGTGTGCAAGGCTGGGAGCAACGGAGGAATGGCACTTCAAGGGCAACTATTACACCACGAGTCCTAAGTACTGTAGACAAGACCATGTCCTACCTCAGTTGCTGTTCCATGAAAAAACTACTGAAACATCACTGATTTTTAATAGCTCCTAACATTAAGAAAACCTCCGACATGCTTTTGCTGATTATCCTTTCTTTTATTCCTTGTCACAGTTTGAAAAGTAAAAATGACAAAGTCCCATCTCGCTGTGCAGCCTCTCTTATCAATGACCAAATCCTCTTCCTTTTGTATATTAGAGGGATCCAAGATCACTCCAGACAGATGCTCCTCCCCACCAGTTTCTTGCTCTGAAAGTAGCAGAGCCAGTAACGAAGCAGAGAGCAGAGAAATGTTCAACCTATCTTGACCAGGGCTACAGACTGAAGGCATGTATGGCCAATTGCTCATGTCCTGCTTCTCAGCAGAGGTTCAACCTTCATAGTTCCAGAACACGCATGAAGCTCTCTCTAGACTGGGCATATTGGTTAAACACAAGCACACAGTATTTCACATTCTGTGAAATTATTTTGCATTTCCAATAGCCTTTCAAACAAGCCACATCACAAAAATTGTGTAGCTTAAGGCCTCAAACATGTTCACAAAGTCAAAAGGTACATGGTCATGCGAAGTTTAACCCATAATTAGATATTGTTAAATAATTTTTTCCAAGATTTAGTATCAGCAGAAACACTTCTGCAGTGAGATAAGTGGTGGTGTTTATTTTTAAATTCCACTGGAAACAGTTGTGCAGTTTTTGTACGAGTATTTCCCTGCAAACGTTGCTGTAATAAAAGTCTGAAAAAAGGGAAATTTTCCTTCCAAGTTGAGAAACAAACAAAAACAAAAACAGAGAACAGAAACATAGCAAAAAATTAAGGAAAGTCTACTACTAAAACCACTGAATTTTATAAATAAACAAAAACCTGTAAATACTTTTAAAAGGTGATACTATCCTCTTAAGAATGGAATGGATACAGACATAATTAGGCAGATATATCCACAGCAGAAGAACTATTTTGTGTTAAGACAACCTTGCTGTAAAGGAGTCAGGCAGGCAGCCTCTCCTGTGAGCCAGTGCAATGCAGTCAGCTCCTGCACCACAAGCAGTGAAATTTCCTGAAGGGAAACCGCTGCTAAATGATCTAGACTTGTTAAGCATGTCTGAAGAAATTAATGCCTTCTTTCATGAATAAATGAGGAACAGAGCAAATGGCAATGAAGTTGAGTATTTAATTTAGAAGCAGCTCTCAATTGTGACATGTTGAGCTGGCACATCTAGTGCAAGGGGCTCACCTGCTTGTTGTGCCAAGTATAATCCATCTGTTCATCTGAGTCCTGAACATCAGATGAGACATCACTTGGGGTCAGAAGGAACCCGAGCCTAAGTACAATTGAAAGAGGAAAAAAAAAGAAAAAAAAAAAAAGGAGAACAGGCACATTCTCTCCAGCTCCCAAGCAGACAGCAGCCACAAAGGCTGGAAACACTAAGAGAAAGTACTGACAAAAAAAAGACCAAAATAATGCCAGCACATTGTCTTCAGCTTCCTGGGGAGTTAGAGGGAATTTACAGGACATAGAGGCAAACAGCTCCCAAAGCCCCATAGTGACCAAATTTGGGCCGCAACAACCTGTAGGACACTTTGCAAAGGTCTGCATGGGCGAGGGGTGAATGCAAACAAAACACAACACCGGGCAAGCCCTTAGAGGACTACACTAAACCTCTCAATGGCAATAGTGTATTTACTAGCCCTATAAATGAGAATCCATCCCCAATGCATCAATGTCGAAGCATCTGCATTTTTCTTAATGCCAGAAAACTAAGGAAACCAAAGATGCGATAGGATTCAGTTCTAGCTTCAAGAAAATTTTCTCACAGTAATACATTTTGCAAGGCATACAATTTAAAAAATAAAAGCCCTAAGTAAAGCTGACAAAAAGAGCAAGAGCACATCCCTTCCGTTTCTCTTCCCACTATTTATTTATTTCCTGGCAGATGCAGAGAAGTGCTGAACCAGCAGCTCTCTTGGCTAGTGGAAGTCGCCATCTGGAACCAAGGGGAACAAAGAGCAGTGCAGGTGGAGCTGTGTGGGAAGAGGCTGGGGAGGGGGCCAAAGAGGGGTACAAAAATAGCTACACAGAGCAGATACAAGGAGATTCGCCTTTCCCTTTTGCTTTCCTCACTCACCATCACGGTAACTTTGCTACATCCATTGTATCTCATGCCCACACCACTGTTTAATAACTACACTGGTTCTAATATGAAGTTGCCTTTGAGCAGCAGAACCAACAAATCCCAACTTTCTCTGGACTCTTGTCTTGAAGTGACATTCCCCTACAGATTCTTTATATCTAACATGGGCTGAGCTTACTTGGGAACTTCTCCCAGCAGGAAAACGAATAGGGTTTTCTTTTACCAAATTACTTGAGTCTTTCACATAACTCTTAGGAACTCTTTAAAGTCTCTCAATTTTCTTGAAATGTTGTTGAAATAGTACCAGCCTTAGATGCTATTACTGGGCTGAATTGACAGCATCATTGCACAAGCCTCATTCCTTTTGAAAACCAGGCCAAAAAACCCGCAAGCCATGACATCGGAAATTGACAAATTTTAGATTACATTAAGAAAGACAAAGTGGAATAAACAGTAATAGAGGAGACTACCTTTTTTTCCTCATTTTTCTGCTCATTTCTGAGCAGAAACCACACAGCTACGTAGGAAATGGCAAGACCTTTCAGAAATATAAGCTCATGGTTAGCCATATAATGATAACAAAAAGACCATTAGTTGGTAGGGCATTCCCAGCAGGAGATTAAACCATGCATTGCATAGAGAGCAAGGCGATGCACTAAAGAAGCCCCTAATGGAGAACCAGAGGAAGGATGCCCTCCCTGTAGCATACATTACACATTCAGAAACTCAAACATGATTCAGCCATTTGGGCATCTCATCGTTAAGGAAACGAATGTTCTTAAAGGATATAACTAGCTTTCATATTCTGCTTGCAACCTTAGTAATAAATAAGCTACTGCTGCCACGGAGGGGTAAACTGAGCATTTCTATTACAAATGAGTACTTCAGGTATTAAACTTGTAGCAGGTCTCCCAGATGGACCACTAGAAAAGGCTAACTCAACAGAGAGTGAAACATAACAAGGTATTAAAAGCATGGACAGGCAAACTTCGAACAGACCAGAAACCGCAGCAGCAAAGCAAAATAAACATTTTATATTTCTGACTGAAAAGTCATTTTAGGTTCAAATTTTTTAACATTAAGTTTGGGAAGTGGTTCACTATGGCAATGGTATTAGCTTATGTTCAAACTCACCTTTCCTTGGAACTACACAGCTCCAGTACACTCTTTCATTATAGAACTATAGCCCTGACCATCTTACAGCTCACGGCAAACTGATTTTAAAAGGCTCAATGCTCATCTACAAATGAAAATTGCTGTACAACGTTGCTTGCAAGACACGTTGTCTTGCAATAGCCATGAGGAAGCAAAACAAAGTTTCAAGTACTTGGAGTTGGCTCAAACAATTCCACTGCTCCAAACGAAGTTCTTCTCTGTACTCTGTAATCTCACTTAGGAGCCATGCCACTCAAGTAGACAGGGCTGTGGAAACTGCAGAAATGCTGTTCTGGGCAAATGATAATTTGACCATAGGACAGTCCTGCAACTATCTATTTAAGGCACTATATATTACCAGAATTCTCCATATGGGAGGGAATCGGAAACATGGAAAACTAGAGCACACTGCTCATCCACTTCTTTAAATGTATTTCACATCTAGAGCCCTTGACACATTGCTCATCTTTCTCTTCAATAAAATGTCCCTCATATTTTGAAACTTAACTTATCCTGAGTGATCGAGTTACTAGAAGGATGACACAATTATTACTGTGCCTGTCTCGGCATTAGTTTGTTACTATATTTGCACTTAGAAATTGCCCAATAATTTAAACTATAGGGGGGTGGGGAGAGTCACAAATTTATCCTCTACTTTTGCTCTTTTGGATGTTTCCCTTACTCAGAGATATTTACTTTAAGACCTGTCCTTCAGTATCTGAACAGGAGACCTTCAGTCCAATTCCAGAGTGCCCCATTTTGTTGCAGTGCTTAAATTCAGTAGTTATGCCGAAAAAAAACAAGTGCCTTGCTAAGTCTTAACTTGAAGCTTTACCTCTTGCACACTTCCTCTGCAATCAAATATATGTATGGTAAAAAATGCAATCTAAAAACAGCTAATGAGTATTTTTTAGGAAAAATATTCCTTTGGAGAATATCCTCCTCAACGACAGTCCTGATTTAGATCAGATCAAATAAAAGATATAATTACTGTAATATAGCTGGGGGGAGGGGGGAGCAGAAAAAGAGAGAAGGAAAATCAGGGACTGATAACTTGATGTAAATAACACTGAGAACTCTTTTCCTGCTGACATTAGCACTGCCTAGTGCTGCTCTTTCTTGTCCTGAAACAATATTTGCGCTGGCCAGTGAACCTGGGACCTGTCATGCTGTGAGGTACCAGGTGCTGTAACATCATCACCCCCAGGCTCTCCACCCTGGTTCCTTCCTCTCACAACACTCAAAACATGTTTTGACAGGCATGACCTCACAGCTGTATTATTTTATAAGTATACTATACCTCCAGAATAATAATTCAGTCTTGTATTTTAAGAAGTCCACAGTTAAGCAAGAGTAGCAGCAGGTACAAGGATAGAAAAACTCCCGAGCATGCTATTTGTTACAGTGGTATGCCTCCACCACATACCAGGTGTGGAAAACAAAGCTGAGGCTCCCTTAATTCTAATTTTGGTGGCACCTCATGAAAAACTCAATGAGAAAAAACAGATAAGATTTTGGCCCTGTAATTATTTTGTTCGTTTGTTCTGGAGAGGTTTTGAGAGTGGTTTATTTGTTTTCAGGGTTCTGAGTGGGGTTTGTTTTTTTTTTTACTATTAACAGGCTTTTCATGAGACTACTCAGGAGAATGAAGCTTCAGACATCAGCATACTTTTAACCCTTATGTTATCCCTTTTTAAAGGTTACAGTTTCTAGCCTGTTTCACCTTCTATCTGCAGCAGACATTTATATTTATAACTTGCTCAACACCATGACATCTAATAAAAGAAAAAAAAAACATAAATAAGCAACTTCCTGTCTTTTATTACTCCACAGCTCAGAATAACAGTTAACAACATAATTGGAATTTATTTATTTTTGCCTTCTGATGTTCTCCCAAACGAGGTTACCCCTACATTGGCCACCTGGCTGACTCTTAAACTCTTTCTCCAATCTCTTCCACAAGAGAAGCTTGTAATGAGATTCACTGCTGTCCTGCTTCTACTGCCTCCAAGCTCCTCCATCCTCAGGTAAGGTCTCCACTTGTCTTACATTCTAGTAATGGGAAATTAGTTTTAGCCTATCTTTTCTTTATGCTTCCTACCAAAACCATAAAGGATTCCATGTAAGTAACAGAAGCACAAAAAGCTGCTGGCAGGCATTAATGTCCCAGTAACCAAAACCAGAAAGGAACTGGGCCAGTAACCTGGATTCAGCCCACAATGACCTACAGAAATATACTATCACTTTGGAATAGCCTTGTATTCAGTTTCTTTCTCTTACTCTGCTTTAGAAGGGAATTGCTGTATTTTGAGTCCATAGGAATAATTTTAGGACCCCTTTTTACCATTAATACTGAATTCAGAGTTTACAGAAGAGAAGAACAAATAGTCAAGACATATGGGACATGCCCACATACCTAAATACAGAACATTTCTAGCAGCTGAAATTATCTAGGTTTTCCACTACTTCCAACAGCAATAGAAAAAACTCATTCATCAAGGATTTAAAACACTTGCTCCTCACTTCTGAGAATGAGAATCAATTATGGACAGCTCTGCATGGCAGCTCTGACACTTGGTGCCTCCCAGTCCTCATTCTGAAAGCAGTGGCAGAAAGTGCTTCAAGTTGCTCAAAATCATAGGAGTTAATATCCAAGAAGTGACAAACACCACACGTGGAAACCTTGACAAATCCTCCCCAGATAGGTGGAAGCCACTAGATCTAGTCATCTGGAATGAGACTGATTGAAAATACTGCAAAATCATGAGTCTCCTCCTGGAAAAAAAACCACTCCGATTCCAGGAAGTCTTTCAAATTGCTGCCAGGAAATGACAAATTTTGTTCCAAGTTGCCTTAATACAAAGGTACCATAGAATCTTGTGGAATCTGTAGTTTTCATGTTTCACATATGAAACTTGTGTGAAACTTGTGATTCCTCAGAAGATGACATTTCTGAGGCACCACAGTCTCCCATCTCAACAAGCTGCCTGGCCATCATCCTTGCTATATGTAACGGTAGAATTAGGCTAATAAACAGAAAGGGACAAAGGATGATGTACATGAACAGCCTCGTTCCCAAAATTTACGAACTTAAGATGTCACAGTGCTTTAATACCTAAGAAGTTTTTAAAAAGTGTTTTGACTTAGTTCCATAAATTGCATGTTTTTAAACATTCCCAAATTAAGTCCTCTTGTGAACATGCATGCCTCATATTTAACTTTGCCCTAGAAGACAAAGAAATTCTGGCATTTCCCATAAAAATGTAATTCTGGGTTTTGTTCTGCTTTGCGGACAAAATGAGACCCTATTAACACAGAGGAAAATAGAGAATCTGTGACATGGGATGCGTTTTTGCCACAAATAGAGATTTCTTATAGAGTTGTCTCCCATTTCAGCAAAATCATTTTTCTAAAATTAATTTTTCCTTCAGTGTTTACTGTGATGTGATTTTCTAGATGGGCTACCCCCAAAAACCCTTGATGCTTCCCTATAGCCATCCTATTTTATCACATTTGGCATGCTTCCCGAGTTCATTGCCCTAGCACTTACAATTACAGCAGGGACTTTTAAAGGCAACGCAGCAAACACCCAAAACATTACTTTAAAATTCTTCTTTAGTTGAGTGATACGGATTATTTTTATAGGAGTGAAGAGTTGTCAAAAGAGTTCTTAACTAAAGGTGTACTGCTGTAGCTAACTCCATTGCATATGGTGTGTGTAGAGGACGCTTCCTGACACCCCCCCCCCAGGGATCCTATATTGCATTTACCTCTAGTTTTAATCAACACATCACTTGGAAAAGCAGCTTAAGTTTTTTTTCTCTTCCCCATCACAAAACAAAACCCTAAAATTATCACCGCTCCACCCAACATGCTTGCGCCTCATGTGTAGAAACGCGTCATTCAGTCAGTGAGAACCTACTTGTTTGCCTCTAAACCCAGTGTTCATTCTCAATCCGGCTGAAGAGCACAGGACTTCAAAGCAGCAACATCAGAGTCAACGACATCATCCCCAGTGCCCATGCACGGTACGCCAGCATTTTATAGCATATTTTATATCACAATTTGTATTTGCATTTCTTCTGTACACAGTAAAGTGGCTTACAGCTATTAAAATATAAAGATGCTCTTAAAGGCAGCAATTCTTCAGAGGAAGCAAAGAGAAAAAAAAGAGAAATCACACTATTAGGTTCATTTTGCCTCCCTCCCCATTTACTTTTGGCATTTGAAACCTCCAAGTATTTCACCTTTTACTGCTCCACCGCTGTTACTGTTGGTAACAAAATAATTCTGACTGCATTTGTTAGCCTCTAGCAGTCATCCTGTTTTGCAAATGATTAGACACATTGTTTTATGCTGAAAGATCATCATCTTGGCTTCCACAGGACATCAGTGTATAAATTATGCCAGAAGTAAATAATGCATGAAATGTGAAATGTTACCTATGCCAAAGCTGATCTAATGTTTCTTGGTGTGGAAGGAGACTTTAGAAAGAAGAAAGGCTTGGAAAAGAAAGTAAAAGAATTTGAAAGGCTCATGCCAAAAAACTTGATATTTATAATAATGATAGTAATAAAGTAACACTACAGACATTTACTATTGAAAGTAGATTCAGCTTCATGACTCATACCGTAGCGAGCAAGCAGACACCATGGGCCATGTTCAAAGAGCTTAAATTCAAGCTCAGCCAAGTGTTTCCCATTAGCCGACTCTCAATTTTCAGTGCCACCAAGCTAGTGGGAATTATAAGGTCTGAATCCAGCAGTTCAAGCAAAGCCCTGCTCAAAAGAGTAGCTCCCCACCACCTCCCGTTAGAGAAGAGGACCAACCAATGTGCACATTCAGATTGCAGATGCAAGGGTCAGATAGTAGAAGAACAATTTGCAGCTTTTTTGGATGGGGAAAGACTGCTCACGGCAGAAAAACCCCCACAGATAACAAAAATGAAGCAGGAGAAAACACTGAAGATGTGCTTTGGTAGTCAGGCTACCCAAGGTTTCTCAAGACCCAGGGCTTTTTTAAAGGCATCTGCTAATCGTGCTACTGTGAGACACTCTCGTAGCTCTGCTCAGTAATTTATGTTCATTAGGAAAGCCGCTGAATGACTCATCCAGGCACAAGAGACATTTTTAACAAGCAGCATGTAACCTTGGGGTAGTTTTAAGCAGGCCTAGTTCCAGGAGAGAGCCCACTGCACACCACAGGCATGCTCTACACCGGGTGACTGCTTCCTGGGGGGCGGAACATTTGTCAGCACTCCTCTCCAAAGGTACCACCTAGTCTAACACAATTGGTGACCTGAAGCATCTTAACCTTAATGTTTGCAAGGCAGATTCATGGGCAAAACATGTTATTTAAATCTGAAGATATGAGAGCCTAATTTTGTATTTTTCTATATAAAGATCTGTTTCACCTGTTGGTCATCATTAAAACAAGATTTTTTTTTTAAATAAGTATGCTAACATTTTTGGGTTTACCAACAGCTAATATTTTAAAACATATTTAAGCAATCGCATAGCTTATTATACATTTTCACTTTTATTTTGTACGAAATCTGCTCCATTATCATCTTTAATAAGAGATACTCCTACTTGTGTAGGTACATGTGATATATGCAAAGTTAAATTTAGACGAAAATTAGAATT
This sequence comes from Eurystomus gularis, assembly GCA_013400335.1. Classification (NCBI taxonomy): domain Eukaryota; kingdom Metazoa; phylum Chordata; class Aves; order Coraciiformes; family Coraciidae; genus Eurystomus; species Eurystomus gularis. Next base: position 124,456 of record VZZY01019840.1, on the reverse strand, counting down.
CATTTAAATTCATCTTCATCTGCTAGAAGACAAAAATCACACATCTCTTATGTATACAAACATCTAGAACTTTATAAAAACATGTTTTGTCTTTTAAACACTTTGGTAAATAAAGTGTAATTTGCAGTTAGGGATTTAGCTGATTATTTCTGGACATTATGTCCTATCAGATGACAGAACAAATGGATCTCCTTGCCCCCCTCCCCATCCTTCCACCTCATCATTGCAGTTAAACTGCAGGAAAAGAAAAAAAAAAACCACAACTTCCCAAAAGAGTTCCCAATTGTACGCAGTGTTCACCAGATAACACTCCTGTATACGGTGGGAAAAGAAAACATTCCCTCTGTTCAGGAAGAGGGGATCACTATTTGTCCACATTTCGTTTTCTACTCCAGAAACCTTTTCTAGTTAATTATCCACTAACTCAGTTGTCTATCTTCAAAAGTTGAACTAGAACATAGTGCTCATTAATGTTTCATTTTACCATACTGTTAGTATGTTTAGATGTTAATACATCAAAGAATCTTGCTTTACAAATATTATAACAAACGTATTTCTCAATTCATAATATTTTAAATTTAAATAGGTTATTTATCCCAATTCCTTGTCACAGAAATGCTTGCTCCATCTTTCAGTTATCTACCTTGGCTAAGTTTTTCAGCTCAGCTAAACTCATGTTTTCAGAGTTTATACCGACCCTCTTTTGCAGGGGTGAAGTAGGTGAATTCTGTGTATTATGTGTCCCTTGCAAAACAGATTGTGTACAGTATCAATCAATCTGCATACAAACATCACAATACTGACAGCATATTGATGCAGATAGATGCATGAGCAAAAAAAAGTTATATTCAACTGCTTGGTGAACCCACTGTATTTACATAAGTACCATGACAAAACCATTTCTCTAAAAAAAACAAAACAAAACAACCCACCAAATTAAAATAAAAAACATTCTTCACCATCACTGCTTCACACTGCAGCGATTTCTCACGAAGAAAGTTATTTTCATCACACTGGATCTTTTTCCTCCATCCCTTTTGTAGAATTATTTTAAATCACTGGCACAGCAAAGCATTTTTTTAAATTGGAAGATTAATTCCTACTTGGTTGCAAATGAGGGTCAATTACTGAAGGCTGCAGGCCTTGATCAGGATAATTCTGACCATCCCATGGAAGGTCTGTGACAAGCAGGTCTAGGACTCTCTGGTTTTAGAGTGATTTGAAATGCGCTTGGGAAGGAACAGCCTCTGCAAATCCTTCACTGCGTATCTCAATGTTGAGGCACTCAAAACTACTCATCTCGTAAGTAGTGACTACTAAATGGTAGCTTAAATTCTAAACAAGAGTTTAAAGATGTACTAGGACCTCTTTGGTTTGTATTAATGAAATATATCATCAAGACTGCTTCAGATGAAGTTCTGCCCCTTACTTCAATATAATTTAATTAATATTTTTAATAAATAATACTACTATGGCTTTTACATCTGGATTTTGCATGTTCCTACTTAAATAAACACAAGTTTGCTTGCAACTCTAGAAGGCAATGACAGTTTGGAGGATGGCAGACAGAAGTATTGATACTGAAATGTCAGTTTTCCATTCTTCCTCCTGCTATACCACTCACCTGAAGTTGTACCCCATTTGTTTCTTCCTGACTCAAAGACGTCAGTAGGATGTAATTTTACTATGTGTAATCTAACCTAACATCACTTTTTGATTGATTTACTGTTAGTCAGCTAAATCACATTTCCAGCACTAGCATAATGCCAAATTCTGTCAAGGGGCACAACAGAGCAAATTTTGTCTTTTATAAAGTAACGGTAAGTCCAGACTTCCCTCACTCAAAAGTTCCTGTTTTTAACTGCCACAGTTCTTATTCTTTTCTTGCCTGTTTGAGGCAGACAGTTAATCCCAGCCCAGCTATCTTGCAGGTACTAATTTATGCTTACAGAATAAAAAAAGTACTGGCCTTTCTCCAAAGAAATATCAACTTAGTAATTTTTTTTTTTTCTATTCACACTTCTGCTTTTTGAAAATATGGTTAAACTATAGAGTTGTAACTATAGAGACAAGTCATGATAAACACAAATTAATCCACAAAGCCCGTGGAAGAAAAGTATGATTGCTGCTCTGTGTTCCCTATTCACACAGGGCTGGAAGGAGAGTCCCAGCTAAAAAAATGCAGTGTCTGTGTAGCTCCAGCATCACACAATTAGTACTTGTCATCCTCAGAGCTCAAAATAATGCAGTGTGTTCATCTGCAGAGGAAAGAATGAGTTTTAAGAAAATTGGATCTCTGTGCTGACAGCACAAGTCTATAAATAAGCTTAAGGTTTATAAAACAGGGACTTAAAGATACCATCAGACAACCAAGTGAGAATTAATCAAATAAGTCAGAAACTAATAAAAAGATATTTTCATTTCTGTGCTCCCTAATTTCTTAAGACGAAATCTTAAGAGACCACAGTAATACCAATAAACCGTAAAACTAGCAGAAGGTACCTCTCCTTTGCTGATCAGGCGGCAATGATTCTATAAAGCACTATTTTATCTGAAATCCACGCAAACATCTCTCAATGTTTGCTCAAGGAGCAGAGGCTGCACTTGCTGGCTGCCAGCTTCGAAATGGGGCCACAAATTGATTGCCCAAAATGAGACAAGGCAAACCAGCCACTATCAACACCTGTAGCACAGCAGTTAGTGTGGACTACTGACATCCTAATATACACAGGAAACATAACAAAACCAAGGAATAGGCCAGAAACTGCAGAGAGGGTTTTGTCCCTCTGGGCACATGAACCTGTTGTTGTCACTTCTCCATTTTTCCCAACAGCTAGTGTTCCTCTGCCTACCTTCTCCCCCCATAAGAAGTGTTACCAAACACGTAACAAAGCATGCTATGGGATCACTTTTGCTTTGGCAACATTTTGTGACCCCAGTGAGTTCAAAACGTTCATTTTTTCAGGATTTCCCACTCACCCCTGCCACCACCACCACCCCCCCCCCCCCCCCCCCACCCCCTTT
>VZZY01019840.1:87451-117454 GCA_013400335.1 Eurystomus gularis | reverse complement strand
CCCGGCTCTCGCCGGCTGCCTTTTTCTTCTGGTCTGTTTGTTGGTTGGTTTTCCCCTTTTCTTTTTATTTTTTAGTTGATTTGGGTGTAATCTGAAGCACCGACCGCCTGCCCTCCTCAGAGGCCCCGGGGTTTGGGTGCTGCCTGGGACAGAGCACGGCGGCGCCGGGGGCAGACCCGCGGGCACCGGGAGTCCCCCCGCCGGGCAGAGGTGTCGAAACCCCTCGGGCGGCTCCGCGACACCCGGCTTGCCATGGGCAGCCGGCGCCACTCTTGGCCGTGCCCCTGCCCGAAGCCCTCCTGGGCTCCCCGCTTTGGCCCCGCTCTGGGGACTGCGGTCACAGAGCTTCAGCAGCGCCCGGTTGTGTCCCCAGATGCGATGGGCCCTCGCCTGCAGCGTCTCCAGAAGTACCACCTGCTGCTGCTGCTGCTGCCCACAGTGCAGGAAGGAAATGCAATAGGGCAGTGTCCTGAGGTGAGTCCTAACGGATCAGCCCGGACAGTTTAACAGAGAAGCGTCTCAGCGTGTTCTCTGTAGGTTTTGATTTAACATGAAGGGCAAAGAGACTCTTGTTCATGGAGACAAGATTCCTCTTTACTCATCATAGAATCATGGAGTGCTTTCAGTTGGAAGGGACCTTCAAAGGTCATCTAGGCCAACCTCCCTGCAATGAGCAGGGACTTCTTTAACTCAGTCAGGTTGCTCAGAGCCCTGTCCAACTCCATCTTGAATGTTTCCAGGGATGGGGCTTCTACCACCTCTCTGGGCAACCTGTGCCAGTGTTCCACCACCCTCATTGTGAAAATTTTCCTCCTTATATCTAGTCTAAATCTACCCTCTTTTAGTTTAAAACCATTACCCTTTGTCCTGTCACAACAGGCCCTGCTAAAAAGTCTGTCCCCATCTTTCTTACAGGCCCCATTTAAGTACTGAAAGGCTGCAACAAGATCTCTCTGGAGCCTTCTCTTCTCCAGGCTGAACAACCCCAACTCTCAGCCTGTCTTCGTAGGAGAAGTGGTCCAGCCCCCTGATCACTTTTGTGGCCCCCCTCTGGACCCGCTCCAACAGGTCCATCTGTTTCCTGTACTGCGGTCTCCAAAGCTGGACACATTTCTTCAGTTGCGGTCTCACCAGAGAGGAGTAGAGGGGCAGAATCACCTCCCTCAACCTACTGGCCACACTTCTTTTGATGCAGCCCAGGATTTGGTTCGCTTTCTGGGCTGCAAGTGCACACTGGTGGCTCAAGTCCAGCTTTTCATCCACCAGTACCCTCAAGTCCTTTTCTGCAGGAAGATCAGGACTTGACCCAGCCTGTATTACTTCTCTGTCATCAGTGATACTGTAAATGTTGCTCTTACAAGTTGAGCACCACCTTAAAAGTCAGGCAGGTCATAGCCCAAGGTGGGAGGGCTGGGGACATCCCAGTGAGGAGGATGTTTGTGGGTCTCACACTGTTTTTTGCAGCCCAAGGGTTCTTTGGGGCATTTCAAGGAATAAGGGAATCAACCTGAAGATGATCTTTGTGAATGCCAATGAACTGCAGAAGAGTCAACAGTTCTTTTCACAGCAGCTTTGGTGCTGAGATGCAGCCTGGCCTGGGAGAAACCGGATTACCACTATTTCCTTGCAGTCCTGCACCATTAGCAACATGTGGCTAACATTGTTAGCCATGTTCCTAAACACAAAACATTTAGGCAGTCGATGTGGTTTAATTTTTCTATGCTAGTTTACTATTAATTCTGGCAAAATGTAAAATCAAAATGTAGTAATTTGACGTAATGTTTTTCCCAGAAAATATTAGGTTAGGGTTACTTCAGTTGAAATTGCTATCAGTTTAATTTATAGTCTGTAAAGCAAAAAAAAAAAGTTACTAGCTCATTATCTCTGTCCTTGTTAACCAAGACCTGTTATCTCTTTAAAAAATCTTTCTAAAAACACTTTATTCTCTCCACAGCATGCATCTGCGCCTCCTTCTCACCTGCACAAAACATGCAAGCCTTTAATTCCTCTGATCCAAAATGAAGATCTGTGTCTGTCTTCTCAATGTGTGGAATTCTGAATGGGTTGATAGTTGCAGTTATTGCTGGGTGGATAATTGATGATTGTGCTTAAAGATGGACTGTTGTGGAGAAAGCTTTTATCCCACTTTAGGGATAGTGGATTGTCATGGTCCCATGTTGAAATGTATTGTTTGGAAAGAGGGCAAGTATATTTCAGAAATTGAATCTTTTGCCCAACCTAAAGTGGCAAAGACCTGTAGTAGCTCAGGAAAATACTGTGAGTCCTCTTGAGAAGGCTCTGCAGAGCAAAGAGTGAACAACCCCTCCCTCGATTGCTAGGTTCTTCACCTGGAGGGTCCTAAAACATTGCTGGACCTTTTCTGTATCTTCAGTCAGGTACAAGATACTGGTCAGAGGAAATGGTACCAGCCACTATTGCCATGTTAAACTATATGACTGTCATGAAAACAGAATAATATCTTCAAACCAGCTTATTGGAAGAACTTGAACAAGAGAGATGTTATGCTGACAAGCAAAGGAAAATACTGTCAACAGTTTGTGCTCATTGTGCGTTTTCCTGTGCCTGAAGATGCTCATCGATAACTGACCAGCTCAGTACTTGGGATGCTAATGTCTCATCACAACAAATACTCCCTTCTCCAACACCCCAGCAGACACCATTTGACCTTTGTTGACGTGCTGGCATTATCGTTTTTCTAAGGTGGACCATGACAGGAAGATATTGGAAACACCCACTGTCCCAGAACACAGTAATCTCTCTTAGCAGCCACACCTCTTACTACTAACAAACACAGCTGGGTTTTTTTTGGTTTGTGGTTTGGTTTTTTTGGGTTTTTTTTTGGGGGGGGGTGTTCCTTTGGGCAATTTTCTTCCTTGACCTGTAAAACTTGCATTTCTCTCTCCATACATCCCACTCTCATCAGAAATGACACAGTGTCTGTGTTAAAAACCAGTCTACACCAGTATTGTCATCTCCAACCTGTCGTCTCCAAGACACTGAAGAAGGGAACCCCTGCCCCCAACAAGCTGAGGGAGGAGGCAGGGAAATCCGTGCCTCTTATTTCTGCAAAATAAGTGTGCGCTTATCGATGTAATAGGTGCGAGCTGAACACACCGTGGGCATGAACACACCTTTAGAGAATACAAAGGGTGCTCAGGTGTCTGCCTGCCACCTCTGAATTGCAGGTGTCCTTCAGCACTTAGCTGTGCCAACCACACTGACTGACTCCGCTGAACCCAGTACTTACGGGGAGCTTTAATCCACCTGGGATGACAGAGCCACTTTCTACACAGCCCCGTGCGCCTTGTGCAATGGCATTGATGGTCCTTGTCCTTGTGTGCTTTAAAGTTCCTGTGTGGGTACGTTAGTCAGGCTGAGAAGCACTTCATGATAACAGAAGCCATACAAGTATTGTAGGAAGAGAGATTCAGAGAGTCAACCTTCCTGTTTACGGGGAAATTGTGATGTCATTACAGGTTACAAAACTTCCCTACAACTAAGAAATGCTGCATAGCTGTAAATCAAAACAATTCAAGTAGTTATTGTTTGCTTGAAAAAAAAAAATAAAGTCAGTAATGTGAACTGGATTGAAATCTGACTTATCAAAGTATCGTTTAGATCTGTGTGTGGTCCTCCTTTCCTCCTTCCCTCCCCACCCAAGTAATAATGCAGTGACTTACTCTAAACCCAGCCAGCAGCAGCGGTCCTGAAAACAATTGTGTGATCACGTGTGGGAGGAAGACCAAAGTTGTAGTAAAAAGAAACAAAACCAAAACAAAACTATATCAAAAGACATGCTAGTAGGAATAGTAGTAATATGTATGATAGGTGTATTTTTCTTCAGGATTAAATAGTCAGTATAAATTGTCATGTATATTATGACATATAACACAATCACCAGGAAAAAATCCCTCTCAATATTTTAGTATTTAGGTGATCTTGGGAACTATTTTTATTTGAGTAGGACAACCAAAGACCAGTCACTCAAATTTGTATGTTATTTCACTAGTCTTGGGGTTTAGATCATGTCAAACTTGCGCTGGCCCAAAAGGCATGACATCTGCCTGGCAGCTGCTTCCCGTTGACAGTGAAAACACCCCAAGTATCACCGAGTGAAGCTTTGGAAACACGTGCAAATGGCTGACTGGAAAAGTGTGATTTAGCTTTTCCCAAATGACCTTGAGTGAATCTCACCCGTTGTTCCTAATGGTATTTCTTTTTATTTACACAGAAGACTTTGATGACAAGCAACGGGTGGGAAAAGTTTCCCAGCCATGGCATCAGGCGTCTCAGAGTATAATTGACAAGCTTGTAGTTTCATGTATCGATTCAGTGGGCAAATGCTCATATTACTCTTTGCATTGTTGCTTACATGAAGATATTCCATCCCTAAGCAAAACAGGAGAAATGGTTAATGAACTGTAAACTTTGATTCACTGTTTTCCAGCTTGTTAACACCTCTGATGCATGCGAAACCCCTAAGAAATAGTAGCTGTTTCCTAGCTCTGACCATTTCATTGTTTTCAAAAAATTAGATGGCATCGTAGGTGAAAACTGCTTGCTCTGAGCAGGTTGTGGAAGATGCAGTTCCTGACAGTTTTTTCTGTTAGCAACTGAGTACGTAATAGCAAGTAACGGTTGGTGTCATAAAATATTTGACAAATATCCATATATTTATTATTTGGGTAGGGAGGGAAAGAGGACCACACACAGATCTAAACCACACTTTCGTAAGTCAAATTTCAATCCAGTTTATATAACTGACATTATTTTTTTTTCTAGCAAACAAGAAATACTTGAAAGCAGGATTGATATGTGCAGTTTCTTTAGTTACAGGGAAGTCTTGTAACTTACAATGATACCACAACTAGTTTTGTTTAGCAGAATCTTCTTACAGAGTCCTTTTACAAAGATTTATACATGTAGTGCAAGCTTTACTGGCGTAAGGCTGAGCCCATGCACATATCTTCGTAAGAGCAAGGCCAAAAATAGTATACTGCTTTTTGGGTAACTTTCCAGGAAAGTACAGCCCCATTTCCATTAATTTCCATCAAAGCCTGTGGCAGTTTATTTCTTTTAAAATAACAGCTTCACATGGAATTGAAAAAAAAAAAATTAGGTGCACATTTGTTATTTTTCTCATTTTAGTTTTGAAAGATTATCCACTTACTTTTATATTCTGAAGATGCAAAAGGTCACTCGACAAACCAAGAATTAGAAAATGTGGTTCCCCTTATCATTTGTGCTTGAACTTAAGAATTTCACAAAACCTTCAGCAACTATCCAAACACTTAGTTACAACCAGAATACACCCAAACTTACCATATTGCAGGACACACACACCAAAAAAAAACCCAACAAAAAACTCCAATAAATAAATGAGGAATCTATGATTGTCTTCTCCCACAGACACAAGTTAAAAGATAGATCATGCAATATACCATGAAAGTTAACTGTATTCTCATGGACAAGGAGAGAAATGCATGTGAGGCAGAAGGGACTATTATGAGAGCATAGATTATAATTAAAGATAATTTCTTAGTGCTTGGAGAGGTGGCTAATGTTCCATCACTTGTTTCTTTTAATAAACTGTTACTGGCTATCCCACTCTTAAGTGAAAAATAATCACAGAAATGCACAGGGACATTAATTATTACAACGGAGCCATTAATGCAAAGCAAAATGCATATCTTCCATTTGAAGAAATAACAACTAAGTTAATAATCCCAGCACGTTCACTCTCCTGTGCGTCCTTCAGCTAATTTGCCTCTCAAAAATTTTGCCTTCAGACTGTGGAAACTGTTCTAAGAAGTGTTGAGTTATGACATAATCTATTGACCAAAAAGGGCTTTCAATGCTGCCACTGCACTCTCATGCTTTGGTTGCAGTTTTGACCTAAGTAAGTTCCTTTTAAGCCAACTAGTATGCCCTTATGCCATTTTCCTAGTTATATTTTAACACAGCAAATGGTCCACCTTGTCCTCTAGTTAATTCATGAACTCAGTATAAAACACAAACAAATCAGCTGGAATACGCTACTGCTTCTGCTGTTGTTAGCACAGACGGTGGAGATACATCAACAGTAAATTCTATGTACAACTGATTTGCCCAGACCAAGCACAGCTACAACAGTGTCGTTGCAATTGCGGAAAGTGTCACGGCAGACATTTCCTGCAGGAACATGCACCGTGCCATAAAGCTTGTGACCGGCACATGACAAAAGTTTTCATTCGGTGTCGGTGCGAGAAGGGCAGTATTTCACTGCGTTGCTTGTTACACAAAAGCTGCTGCTGTACCTGCAGCCTGGCCTGCAATGTGATAGCAACCTCCAGCTCTCAGATCTCACATGCAAAGAGAAACACACAGCTGGCTCATATTTCTCAGCAGCAAGAGCTGCATCTCCCTCTTCTGCAGCACCATGCCGTGGCCTCTCTACCTCTTCATAATCTCTCTCACAAGGTAGGGTTTGTCTGGAGCTGGCACAGGGTGGTGGGGTGAGCGCTCAGGCAGCAGGGATGAGCTGGGTGGCACTGCTCAGAGATGTGCCAGCTGCAGCCTGTTTGCACAGCCACTACACCATCATGTGGGGACCTCCTTTCCCTTCTCCCACCCCTCCAAGCTCACAACAGATACTTGGGATATTGCTTTCAAAGAAAAACCTGAGAGGCCTGAGTGGCTTTAGCTTGGATCAGGCATTGCTTCTCAGCAGCACGGGAGAAGGTCTTCTCTTTTCTGGTAATGCCCTCCTATAGCAGGGACAGCCTCTGACCATCAGAGTGCCTGAAGCCACAAACAGGAGACTGCACAGGAAAAATAGAATCATAGAATGCATTGGGTTGGAAGGGACCTCTAAAGTCCAACCCCCCTGCACTGAGCACGCACATGTTCAACTAGAGCAGGTTGCTCAGAGCCCCCTCGAGCCTGACCTTGAATGAAATAACACAGACCACAGCTGGACCCTCAATGTCACTGCTAGCCCAAACATCACCAGTCTGTTAATGGTCAGCAGTCTGAAAGAAGGGCAAAGTATCACAGAGGTATTGTCCCTCTCTCATACAGAAGGCAGAGCTGCAGACCTGAATGCAAGAGATCCCGCATGGATTAGACAACTTGACTAGGGACACAATAAAGACAGAGCACAAGATGGTTTGTGGCATGTCCCCAGGAACTGCTCTCTCCTTGGAGCCTCTTGCAGAGGACAGCAAGATGCTCTTCCCATACCCCTCTTCAGGCTTTGTTTCCTGCTTTCAGACTTTAGGAGGGAACAGGGCTGGCTGACCACCTCCTCACAGAGTCCTGCCAGCTTGCTTCCTCACTCACTGGCCTTTGCTGGTGCCACAGCAGCCTCACAAAAGTTATTCTTCATTTACGGCGACGTGAGAAAAGAATCAGCTTGTATTCTTTGCAACTCAATGTACTTAAGGACCTTTGTAGATTTGCTGTTGAGGTATCTAAAGCCAGAAGTTAAAACAGGAAGAAGATCAGTTTTAAAATAAAAGATAGTCTGTGCATATGTACATTTTATGTTATTGAGCCAACATCATGTTGGGTATCATATAAAATCCTATATTTTTAGTTAAAAGTGTTCTAATTGCCAGTATTGACTGGCAAAGACTAAATATTGTTAGAATACTATTTGCTTTGCCATTTATCTGTGTTTTTCATTTTTTCCCCTAGCGTAAGAATTTCAGGCAGTTGACAGCTGACATATTATTATTCAGTATAGAGATTAGATATTAAACCTCATCATGGTGGAGAAGGAAGGTGCATGTAAGAAAGATTAATTACAGTCTTGTGACTGAGGAGTGTGTCTTGTGAGACTCAGAAAAATCTGGTACTGCTCCTACCTTTGCTACGTTTCCCATGCAACCCTGCAGACATTCTTTATTAGTGGTATAAAATCCCCCCATTTTCTAATTGTACAGCAGTCTTGTGAGATGCAGGAAATTGCTGGGCTTTCATTTTCTCTTAGAGGGTGATGGGGAGCAAGTAAACTCAATGTAGGACTAGCAATCAGGAGATTATTCCTGACTGACTTTGGAGCAACTTCAGGTGTGATGACAGTGACTTTAAGGATATAAGTTGGTGAAGTGCAGGATTTGATTACAAGGTTCAGAAGTTATTTCAGTTTTCTGTGCAAGACAACCAGGCTCCATATTACAGTTAAGTTCAGAGATCCCATGTAGAAGCCAGGCCTGCAAATCTTGCTTGCAAATCACAGTGGTACAGCTGCCCATGCCTAAGCTGGCAAGCTCAGGCAGAGGCTAATGGCTAAGTTACCCTCTGAGTCCAAACTACCATTTGTGAATGGCACTGGGCTGGCCTATGGTGACATACCAGCTTTTTGGTGCTAGCTACAGGATTTCCAGTGTTGCTCAGCAGAGTGTCACGTAGATGTGCATCAGGAGTAGCTTGCACATGGAAGGAGCTTCCCATGGAGCTTCTCATGCAGAAACATGGGAACATAACACCTACAAGGAGAGCTCCAGGTGGAAGAATGATCAGTGGCACAGTAAAAAACAGAGATCAGGTTTTAGAAGCATCTTTCAAATAAAAGTAAAGGGTATCTCCCAAGCTGCTCTCTACCCTATTTCACCTCCTTTGAGTGATCCCGCTCTTCCCTGCCCTGGCTGTGGCAGACCTGGGGCCTTTTCTATCATCCTTCTCTCATTCTGCTTGCCATTGTGTTCCCTATCTTATCTTGCTGGACCTCCTCCCACAAGGTACCTTCCCTCCTCTTCCCCTCTTTGCAAGTGCTAGAGGAGAGAGAGTTCACTCTCTTTCAAGATCCCTGCCTTTCCCCAAGGTTAGCTGGACATGAGGTAGTTGTGAGTGTGTAGCTGCCTGGGTGCACTGGTGCAACCATTCTGCTGCTCACTGTCTCAGTCATCTCTGAGCACAGCTCTGAAGAGCTCATGTCTGCCTGCCTGGATCTGCATGAACATATCCTGTGTCCCTCCAGTGTCACGCAGCACTGCGGAACAAAGAGACAGATGCAGCCTTTCCTGTTTACTCCTCTGGGTGTGGTACATCAACTGCTCCTGGCCTTAATAGAAAAACAATTAGAGCTGGGCCACAGGATGTGTAGCTGCTCTCTTGTGCTTGGTCAGTTAGATGTTTTACAAATATTTCCTGCAACAACACTCCAATTCTGCTCATAACCAATGTAATCCTACCTGTTTGGGTGCAAGAAGACTGCAGTGAAACTCAGGATTAATTAATCTGTTCAAAAAAGGCACAGCTAGAAACAAAAGGTTTTACAAAAGATTGACATTCTAAATTAAAACTCCTAGGGATGTCTGGTGGTTCTGCTTTTACATATGAACAGATTAAATGGTATCCATGTCTTGTAGCCTTGGGGAAGCAGTAAAGGAATCTGATGAAGCCACAGAAGGGCTATACCTAAGTAGGATGGCTCAAAAGTGAAGCCCTTACTACTAGAATCTCTGGGTTCATAGTGAATATGTACCCTATTTTTTATTGCAAGCAGACAAGTATTTTTGAACAGCTGTGGTTTTGAGCACTGTTGTACCTTCCACATACATAGTTTAAATAACACACATTTGGCAAATCACTAAAACTGTGGCTAGTTTAAGGGAGGAACTTTTCCAGTGTATTGGTTATAATTTAAAGAGCGTGCTTACTTACAGTGTAATTGCTTTGAAAGGGTAATATCTGTTCAGAGGGGTCATGGGTTGGATTTCTTCCCTTCCTTTCTGGTTGCTAATTTATTTTTTTTTTTTGGTAATTCAAGGTAAGCACAATACATTTTAATGAAGTCTATATCCTAATACAGTTACAAAAGAGTGTATTAATTTCTAGAAAAGCTTATGCAATCAACTTATTAACTTGCAATATTGGGATAAAACAATATGAAAAAGTTCATAAAGTATGAAGATCTACAGTTGAAACCAGAGCATGGCTATACTGAGTTTGGGGGGGAATTTCACTATGCTTTGTTGCATAACTGAGTCTTTCTTGTGCTAACTTGCTACGTGAACACAGTCAGGTAATCCCATACCCCAAGGGCCGGATCTCTTTGTACTTGCTTACCTTTAAAATCCATGAAAGAACTCTGAATTTACACAGGGCTACACACAGTTGCAAAGTTAATCATGTGCAGGATAATGGCCTAAAAATTTATTGCGAGATAGATAGCATTGTAAAGATTTGCAGTAAATGAGTGTGCTAGATGAGGCCCAATCTCAAACATTAAAATACAATTTTCTATTTTAGAGAGTTGTCATTGAAGCTTTAGCGAAAGAGGCATCTAACTGAACAGTCATCATCTGAAAAGTCAAACAACTTTTCCAGTTATAATAAATGTCATGGAAAGAAAATTAAATATAAATTAAAGAGAAAGCTAAAAGGAGGATGATTGGGTATGAGTTTTGCAAAATCTTTCAAGGTTTAAAAAATATGAAGGAGTTTATCAGTTTTCAGACAAATACATTTCGTCTAAGTGACCCACATTAAAACATTTCAGCAAGAGGAGAAAGACATTGGTATTGCATGGCAATATCAGAGATGTTTGAAATTTGCAGTATAAGACCAGTCTCCCTGGGACATTGAGTGAACAGATGTTCAGAGGCAGCCTGCTGCTTGGAGTACTTACAAATCAAAACTGTATGAGAAACGTTATAGCTGCTGATGTTTGCAAGAAGGACAGATTCTCTTTTGTGGAGCTCTAGTAATCCTCAATGAGCCCATAGATTCAGAAATATCCTAATATCTTATCCTGAGAAAACTCAGCAGAGACATGCAAGTGGAAAGTAATTTAGTTGTCAGCATTCTTAATGAAAAAAAAAAAAGCGAGAAGCAGAGTTTCTTCAGTGTGCTTTTTCTCTCTTGTCCGCATACTTGGGTGCCCATAAGGGGTTGAAGGAACACCACAGACTGTCACCAGTGAGGGCATTATTTTGGTCTGTCTCTACCTTCACAACACTTGCAGAAAGCCTTAGTCAAGGTTTTTCTCTTCTGAAGACTTGAAGGCATTTTTATTACCTTTTACTTGGTGCAGTCACTCATGCCAGTGCACAGCAATCTCATAAGATCATTATTGAGACATTTTTTTCTTCCTTGGTAGATCAATCAATTTTTTCTTGCTTTCTGTGGTCCAGTGATTACTGACTGAAAAGAATCAGCCTGTTGATCCCTCTTTCCTTTCCTGAAGTTCTGCCCTACAAGCTGGGCAGATGGGTATTGCTCAAATTTAAAAAAGCACTTGCTGGTAGCTTCTCCTGATCATTCGTGAAATTTAGCATCATATATAACAGGGAGAAAAAGCACTATAAATGCCATAGCAGCTATTAGCCAAATCCTATGTTATCAGTTAAGTTAAAACAGAAAAATCTTCACGCTCAGGAGGAAGAAATTAGCATCCACTTGGCAAGGCAGCTACACTAAACCAGATACCAATCTCAGCAGCCCCAGAATTAATTAGGAGTAATTGCAATCTACTTCTGCACTGAAGAGAGTAATTTTTTTTACGATTATGTATTTTCTTATCTTATGTTCGAGCCTTTAAGATTATGATCACGTTTTTAAATGTTACTTTTGTTTGATAACTGAAGATGGTATCTGAGGATAGGCGCCATTCTATTAGGACTCTTCTAGATAAAACATCCTACGCAAAAATAAATATTGAGATTAAAAAGTCAGGTATCCCAAAATTAGGAAATGTCACAAGTAAGACAGCCTATACAATGTTATTTCTGTCCTGCTATAGGCACAAAGGCTGATAAATGAAAGGTAAAAATGAATTCTTTAATATTCAGCTATATTTGATAGTGATGAGATTAGCAGATTATCTGCTATTTGGTAGACACGACCGTACTTTGTAAAAATATGCATAGGCAGACAGGTGCACTTTCTTTACGATTAAGTGATTAGGAGAAAATATTTACCAATAGGATTGTAAAAAAAGAGGTAAAAGTATAAATCATGGTAACTTGTCTTTTAAACCACAACTCTCTCCATGAGGTCAAAGGATGTAGTTGGTGAAATAAAGGGCAAAATCTTGCAGTGCATCTACCTCCCACAAACCTCTAAGAGTGCTACAGTAAGTTCAGCGAGCATCTTATATGTGGTCTGGTCTGACTTCTAAGAGTATGGTGATTTTTTAACCATATTTCGAAATATAGCTTACTTGTACTTCCACGATACTAAAATACCAGCAAGGAAAAAAAAAAAATCTCTTCTTTCGCGACACTTTAGCACATCTGTGCAAAACATAAATACCTATGTAACCAGTGAAGTCAGAATAAGGCCCACAGTTGCTGCAGTGAATTCTACTCTAATTGAAACAACTTATGTGGGTCTTGGCCCTGAAATCAGATGAAATGCAAAGACTGTTGTGCTAATGTATAGCCATGCTGTCTATGTTGGTTTCCTCATGAGTAAAGATACATATCGACATACTGCACTAATGACAGGGCTGGTCTGTAATGAAAGAGTAAAGAACAGTCATACACTAAAGAAAGGGGAATGTAGAGGGGAAAAAAGCTCAGCTGCTCCATTTTTTCAGTGCTGCTCAAGGCATTAATAGCAGAAAATGAGGCACCTAAAAATATCTGAATATTGATTTCCTCATAGTGCTGATGTTATCAGCTATGCTCCTTTCTCTCCAGTGTATCTGTTTGCCCAGTTCTGATGGTCTTTTACTTCTGCCACTTGACAACAGAAGCTGAGGATGTTACTGTCTCCCAGTATTAGTTGGTAAACAGATGCTTTTCAAAGCAACAGCTGCTTTTCCCCTAAAAAAATTCATTTTCTTTCACAATTTTACAATGAGATAAAGCAGCTGGAATGCTTTGGAGATAAAGGAAGTCATGAATAATTTACATGGCACCTTTATACTGAAGTATGGCTGTCTTCATTAAATAAAATTGCCTTCTGTCAAGGGCAGTGAGAAGGTTTTGGGAGGAAGGCAAAGTTGTTTCCACTTGAGACCCTGGATAATGACAGTTGGTGGCAAGGAGGAAATTAATGTCGATATCATTTTGCAACTTTTTGTTTATCATTGCCCTTTAGATTATTTCAATATAAAACTCACTTGAGTTCAATACTCTGGAAAGTAATGCAAAGGAAAAAAAATTCAGCAGGTCTGTAGATTACAAATGCTTATGGCCAGCTAAAATTAACAGATCATGTGTGTTCACCCAGATAGCTAAAATCACATATTGCAGCGTATGAGGTGTTCTATCCATTTTTTAGTATTAAGTGGTGCTGGACACCCTACTGAGTGCTACTGAGGAGCTCCTGGGAAGGCCCTGCCAGTGGCCTGGGGTTCCCCCCCAGAGCTGGCTCAGCAGTTCTTGAGCTGTGGGTTCCAAGCTCCTGCCTGAGCAGGGCTTTGTTAGGATCAAGCCTGATCCTTGGCATTCTTGTTCCCCCTCACCCCCAGGAGGCACAGCACAAACTGCGGGCATTTATCCTCCTTGTTGCTGTCTCACTGGCAGCATGATGAGAAATGCCACTGTGGTTAATTGCTGCAGAGCAGAAGTGCCAGTCTGGCTAGCGCAGGACCAGGATGGAAGGCAGGGGGTCTTTCTCTGGAGTGGAAGAAGGCTGCGGGGATCTAAAGTGAGAGAAAAGCCTGCTGCTCTCCTCCAAAATACCTTTCTGCTCATACAGAGAAACATGCTTCAGCTCTCAAGCAAGTCCCTAAAGCTCATACAGCACAGAAATGTTACTGCTGACAGCTGTAAGGTGTAAATGTTGTATTTAATATATCACATAGGCAGAAAAGCTGGGACAGGACCTACAGGAAAGAAAGGTTCTAAATTGCCAGCAAAAGAGGCACAGCCCTTCAGTCAGGGTCTGACACGAGAGAGAGATATATGGAGAAAGCATATCAAAGTCTTTATGAAGAAATGAAAAAGTTTTGGGGGTCTGGTTGAGAAGTAATGGTGAGCTACCTCCTTCCAACCAGGAAACCTGCAAATGAGTCTGGAGTAAATAAGGGTGACAATCTGCAGGCTAGTTCTTCAGAGGAAGTCCATGGGTGGATAATGACTACTACAGAATTATGAATGCCTTACTAATGTTGTATTTCTCCAAACTAATGCAGGACAAGGCACTCTTATTCCACACATCATTTCAAAATAATCCTGTGTCAACAGAATCCCCTGGGGAGAGGATATAAAACCCTCATTAACAAACAATTTCTGATTGCCAGTCAACTCTGATGAACTCATACAGAGCTTGACCACCAGAAGTACTGAATAAAAGAGAGCATGTGCCCATACTGCAATCAGTATGTGACTGCAGGTTCCAGGGACAGTCTGGAGTTAATTTCTGGGGAGATAATTGGCAGAAAGATGTTGTAGCATCTTGGTGTGGCCAGCTATGCAAACTCTTACCTGAATACTTAACAAGCTTTGCAGCCTTTATTGACCTATGTGGCAACATGTTCTTTAGTCTCTCCAACTAGCCTCAAGCTAGCTTCAGTATGTCTACTTAAGTTATACTTAAGTCTTTACCTTCAGGGTAGAGATGCCATGAGCTACGTGACCTGACCATGCTCCCACAGCTGGTGAAAGAAAGATGAAAACCATAGCACCACTAAAAATGTGTCACTGAATATTTCTTCCCTTTTCCACCCTTGATGGTCCGTACTTGCACATATTCAAAATAGCTGCAGCCTTCTAGTCAAAGCTACAGTATTGAAAAGGTTATTATCTACCCCAGCTAGAGACAAGAAGCATAGCTTTTCACTCTGTGCAGCTTTTGGCCAGCTTTAATGATAGCTCTTCTACTTGCAGACATTTTTTGATGACAGTGCATCACTGCTATTTTGAGTCAGCTCGAGTTTGGTGCACTGTAAAGAATTTTGCTCACAGTGATTCAGCTGCAGTGCTGTTGCCAGCTTTAGCAGGGACAGTGCTGCCAGAAGAAGCCTCAGGAGCAAGGATAACTGACATGATACTGAGAGCAGTGCAAAGCTGCTGACGAATATGGCTCTTAGTGCCACTGACTGTGCAAAGTGAGGATGGAAAACTTCCTGCACCTTCCTTGGTACGAGCATCAGTGCAAAGTCATTCCTTGGGTTTTCAGATTGTCTGGTTGAAGCAAAGAGCTGCTGACTGATGCTACCTGGTGTGGCAGTTTAGTAAAGCCGTGGCGGGGCTCTGCAGGAACCCAAGTCACGCGGCTGCCACGCAGTTGTTTGCCGCTGCCCTCCCCCACCACAGACAGAGAAGAGAGTTTCAAAGTGCCTCTTTGAGTTGAGATAAGGAGGGTTTAATACAGTGACACATAACAAACAATCGTGGCAACAACAGCAATAACAATATTGAGAAAAAGAAAAGTACAAATAAGCGATACCGCCTAGACAAAGAGAAGCTCCCGAGTGGGTCGATCGCCCACCACGAGTCACCCCTCCGGAACCAAAACTGGCCCCAGGGCATGATGTCAGCATGGTATAGAATAGCCCGGCTGCACCAAATTAACCCTGTCCTGGCCGAACCAGGACACCTGGCAATGTTCCCACACTAAAAATACAGTTGAAGATAACTGTTATTTTTTCAGGAGAGTTTTCCTCCTCAGTTTTCTGCTGATCTTATGCTGTACTGAATGGGAAGTATAGCACCTCTTTTTTCACCCAAGCTCAAAACTTCCTTTAGTCTGCTGTCATTTTGTTGGTGAATATTTTTGCTCCTAACTACCTTTCTGTGAAGGTGTTTCAGGGCCTTAGCATGCAATCAGCTACAATTTATTAAATCCTAGGTAAGCCTTTACACATTCTTTTACCTCTCATTGAGAACAACTGGCAATTTATGGGACAAAAAATATAGCACCTGCTAAATTTTGGAATCAGGGAACTTCTAGCTTTGCATTCTTCATGCAGATTTTCTAACTCAACGTTTTGAAAGCTGCATTTCAAAGCAAAAATCAAATAGTATCTCCTTTTTGATACAGTGTAAAAGCCAAACATTTTCTTAAACTGTCTCCTGAGTGACTAATGGCCATGTTTCTGGAATGGATGTAAGTGAGCAGCTATCTATTTTGAACACTCTTATCAGCATTTCCAAGGGGTTTGTAAAGGATGACAAAAAGCCACAGTACAGTAATTACTGTGATGGCAGACTAGAATTCCAAGGCTTCTGTGCTTTTGCATTAAAGAAACAGTTAGGGTGACTTAGGATGTTGCCAATCCTTACTTCTGCCCAGCCCCAATTCTTTTCCAAACCTCTTACATGTAATGATTAAGTGTTCCTAAACCAATATTATGTGAAATTTGGAAGCCCCGCATCAACTGCCTCTCATAGTAATTTGGGTTCTGTCACTAGACTACTAGTATTTCACATCAAACTGCTGGAAGGACCATTTTGCAGTACTGATTCAACAGAGGAGGATGTGGAAAATGTGGTTATGCTCACCTCTGGCAGAAGGACAACAACAAAGCGTTGGTCAATAACAATTTATATTGTTGCATATATTTCTTTACTGAATGTGTATCTAAGACCTAAACTACAATTTTGCAAAACCAAAGGGTTCTGCAGCTGTTCACCAAGTCAGTTACTGCAGCAACATTTAAGTGCTATGTAATCTTAGTAACTAAGAACTGGTTGCAAGCCACTTTAACAAAGCTAACCAAATAAACCAATCATTTGTACAAGTCATGAAAGAGAAACGACTCCCTTTGACTCCATGATTCTTCATTACTTGGCTAGATGCATTTGCTGAAGACAGAGCTTCACTAGACTGATTCAAGCCAGGATGACAATTCTCTCTTCCAGATGACAAAATATTTCCCATCAGGCAAAGAAAATTAAAAAAAAAAAATTATTATCTTTCAGAGATAGATCACTTTCATATTGGCAGTTTCTGTCTTGTGACTAAAATTTATTGGAGTTTGAACTGAATACTCTTTATTTTCAGAGTGTCAGTTTGAGACAGTCAATAACCTTTAATAACTGAAGAAGCATCAAAACCTATGCTTAATGTTAGGAGAAAATAATGAAGTATAGATTTTAAAAGGTCATTATCAAGATTTCTTCACATGCACTAAAAATGGACTACTAGTAAAAAGTGTGAAAGGTTTCCTTTTATTCTGCAGCTGACCTGACATAGTACATCTGCATGCCTGAATATATGCAGCAAGAAGAAACAGCTTAGAATACGTAAATACTTGCAAGGCTTGTGCTAGCCATCATTAAAGTGTTTTTCTACCCTGAGTTACCTGCTGAAAGAATTCTGAGCTTCAATGCTTGTCTTTTTTTTTTCCTCCCAGTTACACTAATAGAAAGTATTACTTCTTCATATAAGCTTTGTATCTTCATATAAGCTGTGCATTCCCCCATCACCTTCTTTGTGTTACTGGAAGGAATACTGGTGTCCTGGTTTGGCCAGGACAGGGTTAATTTTAGTGGAGCCAGGTAATTCTATACCATGCTGACATCATGCCCCGGGGCCAGTTCCGGTGGGGGGACAATTCGTGTTGGGCTTTGCTTGTCCTCAGTCCGTCCCTTTTTTTGTCTGGTATTTATTCCTTTTTGTATTGCTCTTTTCTCACTGTTACTATTGTTCTTGTCAACTGCAAGTGCTTATTACATGTTTTTTTTTTTATATTAAACCTTCCTTATCTCAACTCAACATGGCACTTTTAAACCTTTTTTCTTTCTTTCTTTCTCTGTCCGCGACCTGCGGCAGAGGGGAGGTGACGGGGAGCGGCACGGCTATGCGGCTCCGGCCACACTGCAGCTGCAGCTCTTACTAAACCAACACAATTGGTTAGAAGCAGGAACAGTGGCCTTGGGTCAAAGGCAAGTATTCAGGCAATTAATGGTTTTGAAAGTGAAATCTGATAAATTTATATGGAGATGTATGGTATGATTGCTTATGCAGAGTAGGAGCTGGCTATGGTAACTCTGTTGGTCCCTTGCAAATCAGTATCTTGAATTGCTATGACCAGTCTGGACATCATACAGCTGTGTGTAGCAAAATGGCCGTACAAACAGCTGAGAACATGAATTCCCATTAGTTTTATCCTTTGCTTTCTGCTAGGTCAGACCACTTGAGTTAACAGTTTTGGTACAACTAGAGATAACCATTCTTGGGTGAACAGCAACTTAAAGGCAATATTCAGTAAAGGAATACACAGGAGAGTTTGGTTAGAGGGGGTACAGCCACTTTGTGTCACTCAGTGGTCCAGAATGACAGAGACGACACTGCCACAGTACTGATTCTGGTGACACTGTTATTGATTAAAGCCATCACAGGGTATATTTAAGATTAAAAGACTGCACCTGATTTAGCTCATAAGAAGTATAAATTTCACATTTTAAAGCTAATTCTTCATTCATTTGTCTTTCCTTTGTCAAAACAAGGAGTAACTTCATCTGCCTGGTAAAAAGGTAAAAGAACACCCTTAATGTCTAATTAAATGTGCTGAAGGATAGAGAGTCCTTGGATATACCTGAAACCCCTGCCAGAACCAGAGAGGGAAGAGTCCTTACTGAAAGGGATGTAAAGAAGGCCAAGATAAAATGACATCACAAGAAACGGCATTTTTTAGCTACAGGAGCTGTGTTTCTTCCACAGTCCTTTGCTTGTTCTTTCCACATCTGCTTCTTTTTGGAAAGAAATGGACAGTTTTGGTGGAAAGCAATGCACAGATACACAGAAACCCAGATATTTGATATCTCAAGAAAATCTGGAAATATATCCAACTGCCCACTTCCACAGAACTCCACAGCACTTGCTGGTGTAAAGCTTAGTTAGATATGTCTTCATGTAGCTGCAGGCACAGATATACTCTGAGCGCTTCTAGCCTTCACTTCCCCATGAGAAGATTAGTTTGCAGCATGCTATATCCCCTATATGTATTTCAGCATTACTCTATGCAATAAACAATACGTTACTTGCTATGCAGCATATTAACTAACACCTGTAAGGAGTCTTCTCCTCTTTTTCTTTTCTCTTAGCTAAGCAGCAACAACTGTGCCCAAAAAGGGTTTGGGTTTTTTCTCTTTTCTTTTAACACAAATTCTCTCTGCTTGTTAGAATTTCTGAAGTGATCAAACAGAACCCTCTTAGCAGGGGGCTGGTCCAAGACCCATTGGAAGTCTGTGCACTATGCAGAAAGATCACCTAGTAGGCATCATCTAGGTCTTGCTGCATTCTAAACACAAAGAAATGAGAATCCTGAACAATATTGTGCCTTCCTGTATGGCACCAACTCCCGAACCAGATCACTGCCCAGCACCTGCAAGACTTCAGTGGCAGCAGTTGATTGCTTGCTTTCCTCTGAGACAGGAGTTACTATGGCACTTCTTTAGGCTTCCTGCAAGCTGCTGTTACCCCAGAAAAGACGGGGCAAGCTGATGTTGGAAAAAAAATGGCATCACGGCATATTGCTACATGCTGTGCTACCCTCCTTGGGGCCAGTCTTTACACAGACTTAATTTTGTATTGTTATGTGAACAACACACTTAATATCATTGTCAGTTGCTTAGAAAAATACTACTCAAATATAATGTGAGTGTTCTATTCTATTAAGTGTGTGTCTTCATAGCACATTTTTTAAGTCCTTCTAAGAATGAATTACAAGTGTGACCTGACACTTGTAACATGCCATTTAGTATGCTTTTATCCCTTCTTAGGAGGGTTCTGTGTTTTTAATTTTAGCATGACCTTTTTTTTTCCTTGCTATGAAGTGCCTATGTTGCTACTTATATGTATTATATTGCAAATACTTTGTTGAATAAATGGGCCTAGGATTTGTTGTGACAGGTGATGAAATTAATTGTCCTCAATTCTTGTAGGAGTTCAGGGCCAAGGAAACCGGGATTCTTCTGTGACAACCCTCTCTGATCACAATCTCATACATATATAAACCATAAACTATGGCACCACAGAAGAGGCTGTAGGTACGAATCAGACTAAATTATGAGGAAAGAACCAGTTTTCACCTCTCTGGGGCCCTCCTTTTTCCTGTGGTTGGTTGTGAGAGTGTGCTACATTACCCCTTAACAACTTGTGGTAAATTCTTCCCTTCCCTCGCCTTGAGTGTATGGAGAGAGGAGAATGTTTTCACATTTCTGCCTACCACCTCATGTCTTTGTGTTCCACACGTACCCAGAATATTTCTCTTCTGAACTCTTCTGTAGGATCTGAAAATGTGCTAGGCCTTAATAAAACACATACAAGACCATCAGTATACTGTCCCTAGGTATTTCCACTGCTGAGCCAAGTAAGTGGGGAGGAGAGACTGATGAATGACTCAAAGGCATGGGAAAGAGGGAAAAGTGTTTCCCAATGTTCTGTTAAAACCTGTAACATATTTTTTTTAAATTCTCACAGTTCAAGTCAAAATCTCCTGAGATAAAATTTCTGACCTTCATTATCTTTAACTGTTTTTTTCCGTATGTGCCACTGCCAAAAATGCTGAGTAGGCATTTGAGATTTACCTTCAATACACCATTTTAGCTTACCAGATGCTTACTATGAATCTTTGTCCTGAAATAGGTGCAATTTCCCTGCAAGTACATAGAATACTACCTGAGCGAATGCCACTGAGGTGTTACAGAGGCCAGGATATCAGCATACTTAAGAAATATAAGCAAAGAGCACTTGAAATTCTATCAAAAATGTGTATTTCTTTCAACAAAAAAATAAAAAAGAAAGAAGATAATTTATGTCTACACTAGCAAGTAGTACCATGCAAGAGGAGTGGATATGTAGAGTGAAGCTATTGGTTTTAAGGATTTTGACTCCATGCTAAATATATTTTAAAAGAGGTTTTAAAAAAATATTTTAGATTATCTCTTGTCAAGTTCTGTACATCTGACCCCCTCACTGGCAGATTGAACACATTTCTGATTTAGTTTCACTCAAAAAGCATCCAATTCATGTGCTCTGTGACCAGCCCGAAATGTAAATACATGTGCACTAAGTGGGGACAATTGGAAGGTGTGCTTCAAAAGTTCACTCCTGGTCCTGGTCCAAACTAAAATGCTGATGTTAACCCCAGAATACTTACAATCAGGATCCTGGAGCAACTTTGTTTGGGGGTAACCTAAATAAAAAATAATTTCTTTAAAAAGCATGATCTGAAATGTTTTCTGTCTTTTTTCTTCTACTTGCTTGTTTCACCTGGGCACAGCTCTCCCATAAGCATTCAGAAAGCTATTTCATGTGTCTTTCAAGTTGTCTTTCTATATTATCTCTGCTACCAGGGAGGGTGTAACCATGAGAACTGCTTATTTGCTCACCAATAATTGTCACCTTGCACAGTCCCATCTTCCTGTATCCAACTGTCTTACTCTCAAAATTTAAGAGTAAGACAGATCTTCATGTCAACAACCGACGACTTCCTACAGTGTCTGTAGAGCGCCGACAGAATCAGGTGCTGACCTGTGGTATGCAGATGTCATGATAACACATAGCTAATAACAAAGCTGTCCCGGCATCCAATGTACTATATCTGCGTCACTCTTCCAAAAAAGAAACCAGGTTATTCACACCCTCCTTAACCTCCCATTTTTTCAAAGTGAGAGATAGCCAAAAATGACTTCTCACACAGAAATACGTTATCATGTAGTCTGTACTTGTCTCCCTAAGCTTCAGAAAAAAAAACCAGGCCCTTCTTAAGAAAGAGGGTGGAGGTGTTGTGTTAACAGCCATCAGTGTTCTACTAATCCCTCAACGTACCTCACAGCAGAGACTAAAGGAAAACCAGAAAACAATAAAGCCAAACGTTAGCATTCTGGGCATGTGGCTAGAAACCTGAGCTAGAATTAGCAGTCAGCAGTTCTGATTCCCTATATTACTTTGGCCAAGTTGCGTAGGCCCTGTTTACATTAGATTTCCAGCTGTACAGTGAAATAGTTCAAATATGAAAGCTTAGATTTTTCTAAAGCCCCTAGTATTAGGGATTTCCCCAGCTGATGGATGCTCAGTCTCAGACACCTTTTAAAGAGGTTCTCTGCAGTATCTCAAATCACAAGATGCTTTTAAAATTCAGGTTTTATTCAATTTGGTCCAGTGGTGCTGCCTCTCAACAAAGCAGCAATTTTGTTAAAACCTTTTCTTCTTTAAAAAACCTCTTTGAAGAATATTTTAAATGCATGTCAAATAAGGTCTTAATGGTGTCCCATGATACTGGGAGTTCCTGTACTCAAATTTCACTCAGTTGTCTCCCACTGAAGTCCTAGTTATGTATCCCATTTATACCAGTAATTAAGTAGAAATTTTAAAGCTTTCCTCCCATGCCAGCAAATGAAAGCATGTGAATGGAGTTTTCACCTTCTTCCTCACCTTCTTCATCTGCAGAAGTCAGACAAGTGGCAGAGAGACAATATTACGAGCTGGCTGTTCAGGGAACTGAACACTCCAGGCACGGTAGTGACCGAGCAGTGAAGTGCTAACACTATTGACCTCCATGGCCTGTGGAGCAATCTCACAATGGTGCAACATAATCTGAAACCAGAGCCTGAATAGCACTGTCCCTGCTCTTACCCTTGGCTATGTGCTCCCCTTTGTGCCAGGTGTAAGACCAGGAAGACATGCAGTGAGTATGTTCAGCTTGATCATCTAGCCCAAACCCAACTCTGCTAAAAAAATTAATCAACTACACTGGGGACCTGATTCAGCTCCCCATTGACCATGTGAATGTTAGTGCTGACACAAGGGCAGAGGCAGAAGAGTGGCTAGCAAGAGGGGAGAAAAGGTCTACTCCTTTTAGCATTATTATGGTCTTAGACTGGCTTAAGCTGTTCATAAAAACATATTCTGAAATGTATTGCAAAATGGCATTAACAGCATGATGAACTTTGAACAGGCCCACAGGGAATATAAGAGAGAGTGGTAATTGCAGAACATGTTCAAGTACAGTTCTGACCTGACAGGGCAGTGCCACTATCTTTCTTTTCTCCCGTTTTTGAACACGTGGCTATGCTGCTTTAGCTGCCGACACCACTGGGAGTAACTAGCAAAACAGCAGGAAAGTTCACTTGCTGGATACTCCTAAAATGCTTGGTACCCACCAGTTTTAGAACTGACTGCAGAAATGTACACAGGCACCAACCCGGCCTCAGCAGATACTCTGTCTACCTGTTACTTCTTCCCTTATATGATATCCCTAACACACCGTGAATCCATAGTTAGTCTGGCTCCCAAAGTAAAAAGCTGTACAGCCATTACTACACACTGTGCAGTACTGTGGTTCTCCATATTCAAAACACTTGGAAGGAAAAAAAGGATATAAAATTCAAGATCTCTAGAGCTTCCAAAGACTGCACCTGAGGGTGTTCTGCCATAATGACTGAGTAAAGCAAACAGAACAAACAAAACTCTTCATTACCACAGAAACTGATCAGTGAGCTAAAACAGCTTGGCACAGTTCCTGTCTCAGTGGATAAACCTCTGAGATATCCAGAACCTTGAAGATAAAGCCGTTATTAATTGCTTCAGGTCTCAAAAGAGTAAGAGCGAAGAACAAAGAAAGAAACCATACGGTGACCTCAGAGAAGTCTCTGAAAAAGCAGGCCAGGCAGCTCAGGTGGGAGAGACGTTCTCAAAGATTAGAAGGCAAGAGCAGAGATTACTTTCCTTCACTGAATACTTGTAGAAGCTTTTAAGCGCTTGAGTGGAAGATGAAGAGGAAATGGATTATAATAAACATCTCCCTTTCACCTTCTTTGGAGCAGAAGGCTTGGACTTTCCTGTGCTTCACAATGCTTCAGCACATTGTTGAGAGCAGCAGTTTGCCTCAACTCCTTTGCATGTAACTGAAGACAGCAGCTCCTGGATTACAGTCTCCTCTGGTTCCTGTGGCCCAGACATAAACTTGGAACTACCCTATTCCTGCTCCCCAAGTTCCTCTGGGATCACAAGGAGGGAAGCCTGGGCAAGAAGCAAGGAGGAACTCCACGGAGACAAATGCTGGAAGCTTCAGAAGTCAGATGTCTCCTTACATTTTATTGAAAATCCCCCTATTGGCACCCATTTAAGCATTTATGTTAAGAAAATAGACTGTTTGTTGTACAAATTTGCAATTCTGTTACTTCTATCAAAAAGACAAAGTATTTTCTGCCGAGCAAAATATTGTCTGCCATTTCTTTTAATATCCCTACAGGTCTGGAAACTCCACATATGGACAATAATCTGTCCGGGCCAGCAGGCTGCAGAACCTCAGCAGACTATACAATGAAAGCACATCTGACATCCTCTTGGAAATGTACAGCATGCAAACCAGAACATACCGCAGCACTGTTTCATAAGATGACCTGTTGAAAAATACGTATTCCCCTGCTCTTCAGTAATTCCACCAGTTCGACTACTGTGTGCAAAATTAATAAGATTAATAAAAGCGTATCAAGTCAGTTATGTAAATCTTGATAGATATGTCTCAAATAATTTACCTGCTATTCTATGTGGAATTGTTAAAGAAATGCATAGAAAATGCCAAACAAATGCTGCAGAGCATAGAAATACCCAGTAAGCCTAGGTGTTGAGGGAATGGTGCCATGTCCATGGAAAGCAACAAAAAGGTGTTCAGCAGGGTTGGATTTATTAGTCTGGGCTTTGTGTGCTGTTAATGCCATTTCGGCAGGAAAAAGGGGGCTTGCTATATCAAAACAAGCTTACTTTGTATGTTCCAACATAAACATGTTCTGCATCAAAGGTAGAACACTGTACAATTCCAAATACTGAAGGAATGCACAAGAATGCTGTAGGATTGCTTCTCATTTGCAACACGAAGTTAAATACAATCTACACTGGTTAGCTGCAAGTGTGACAAATGGTGCTAGGTATCAAAAACCTGCAGCTCATGAGTTTCCACTACAGCATCCCAATAGTGGGAACAATCCCACCTAGAAGGTGCAAGAGGCGTATTTGTCTACAGTGCTGGATGTAATCCGACGGAGTCCTGCTTTCCCCCAGGTACAGACACTCCTACAAATGTACTTTATTGGTTGCAAAGCGAAAGCTGGCATTTGCACATGGCTGTGCAGCAACATATGTGTGTGCTGCCTATCAGGATAAGATGCAGCCAAGCCTATTTAGAAGTGAACTGCCAGAGACACGCTGCCATTAGACAAATCCCAGTCTGCATGTCGCAGAGAACAAGAAACTCCAAGACACTGCTACGCTGCTACAGCTCAAGATTTGTGTGACAGCAGGGTATTGGTTAGATGTAATTTATACAGGGAAGATAATAATTGCTGAGTAAATACAAAGAAATACTGAACAAGCAGCAGGGAAAATAAACACGGTCACATTTCATGAGATTCTGAATGGATATTTGCATCGCCTAAACTGAAGTGTGCTTTTCTTATCTGCATGCTTGATGAAAACGATGCTTTATTCCAAACAGGCTACTGTGACTATACAATGACAGCAATTATATTAGAGAATAATACATGCTGAGGCTGCTCCTTTTTCCAATGGGCAATTTTGAGTTCTCATGCAAACTTGATTTTCTTTAAACCATTTTCTGACTGAGATGGTCATTCACAGTAATACCTCCACCTACCTGCCGAGTTGTGCTATGAACATCCATCAGCTCTGCATAATGTATAAAAGACATAAGCATCAGCAAGCCGGCTAAGTCTTTGAAGAGTAATAAATCAGCATATGTGTCTTCAAGCTGAAAATTAATAAGTGCATATAATTCTTTGTATCTGGTGACTTGAAGCACGATGCAGGATATACAACTGAGGATTCAGGAGACAGATTTTTTTTTTTTTACTGAAATGAAAATGCAGTATTTCATGCTTAGGCTTGAAAGAAGGATAGCTTAATAAAATAAAGCTTATGATTCAAGTCACTCTTTTACTTCAAAACTAATTTATCATACATTTTACACATACTGCAAGTGATGAACAATGGCCTTAGATAATTACTTTCCTTACAAAGTGTGAGAATCAAAGGATATGTTTTAGATGTGTGGTCACAGATACGACCATGCTGATGAATTGTAAATAACCAACCTAAGAGTCGAGATGTGCCTTCTTTGACAGCTGTACTGTTTATAAATTGTCTTTTCCACAAGAATCTCAGTGTGTGAAAAGTACTTAATAATAGGATTTTTGGTGTGTGGATTTAAATTAAAAGAAAATATGGCTTTGCACAAGTCTAATTGCTAACACGGAGAAGAGAACTCTGCTGGTCACTTACCAACTGTTCTGATATACAGGCAGACAGTTTTTGTTCACCAAACCTCCTGCTAGTCCTGGCAGCCCATTAGAACCCAATTCAATTTGCATATCCTAAATAGAGTCTGCACAAATTTGTGGAGGGTAGAGGAGCAATTAATCTCTTCACTTACAGTTCGGCCAAGCCCTACATGACATCATCGAAGGACAATTTTGTTTATCGTTTTCCAGAACTAATTCACGTTTTCCCCATCATATTCCAGGTAAGCTGTGGCAACAAATACTGCTGTTAACAGCAAAAGGCAGAAACTGCATCCCACCCAAATGCTCACACATGCTTGACCTTTAAAGGGGCCACGTAATCACCCCTCAGTGAGAGCTCCCAGAGGTCACTTAAAGCCGGGAAGCCTGACAGAGATTTCCTTTATCCAGTATTTAGGGTTTAAGTGATCAACGCTTTGTAACAACACACACACTCTGAAAGGTTCAGCCTTCACTCTTCAACATTTTAGGAAGGCCTCAGCACTTTGTAGGAGTAGGCACATACTTGGCAGCAAATACCAAAACAACTAGTAAGCGCTGCCAAAGGCAAGCTGGTAACTCACCATGTACAATCAAGGCTCTGTGGCTGTGTTAACGCACTCACTCGTGCACTCCTATGTAGCGGATTATTTCGCAGCTTCCAATTAATTTAACAAGATTCTCATTTTGAATAAGTAAGCCATGCATAGCTTCAATTCCAAACTACGCAGGTTTAAGGAGAAGATTAATATATAGTTATGTAACTTCTTCACCAAAAGATTTCTGTTTTTTAACACTCTGGCCAAAAAAGCAATGGTTCATTAGCAAAGGCTTCCTGTTTGAGGAACTGGCTGCCTACCTCAGCCTTCTTCCCTGATTCGCATGCTACAACCTTTGGCTATTACCAGCCTCTGACCCTCCAGCCTCTCCTAGACATAAGCATTTTCCATAACAGGACTCCTTGTTTGAAAAACTGGAGTCCAGATCACGGAAGGCTCAGCCTGTGAAGACTGGTCTCACAGTGGGATATTTTTAAAAGCGAACTCTTATTTGGCTGCAGGTTCCACTCTCCTGCCACTATCTCTAGCTAAGCACAGTGAGCTCCACTACAGAGCTAATTTCCTTCCAGGACTCAAGACATATGAGTGTCAGTGATAAGGATTCACCTCCCGCAGTTGAAGAATTCAAGACTCAGAGGCTGAAGCAAGAATTGAAGACTCTAAATCACAACATGCAATTTGGAGGCAAAACATTCCTTGAATCTTTAAGGGGATTTGGGAGAATCTAACCTGGTTCCTAACTGTCTCTATTTCAACTGTTCTGCTGGGAAGTGTTATCAGCTGCCAGAAAGATCTACCCTGGTTAAGGCTGTTACCTGTGGCAAGGACTGTTGAAGCAGTTAAATTAGATGGTCTTTTGGTTAGCGACAGCTGAAACAGAGGAGAACAGAAAGGCTGGGCGAGCATGGTGGTGAAGCCAGGCATTTGATTTGTATGTAATTGCCTAAAAGAAGATGCATCACTCGTCATAGTAGTCAGACAGTACCATTGACCCTATTAGATGACAACAGGATTTAAAACTCTTGTAAGACTGACTGATATTAGGCGACTGAGGATTCAGTAATGCAGCTTAGTGTCTCCCATGCTCTAATTGCAACTAACAAATAGCTCAAACATGCATTTCCTTGAGAAAATTAAGCAACATTCTATTATCTTCAGCACCATTGTCAAAAAAGTATTCAGCTATGGCCTCTGTAGCCATTTTTACTTAGATTTTTCTAGTAGAAAAGTGTGATTAATATCTAATTTTGTAATATAATTTAGGGTTTATTAGTTAAGACATACTAAATACAGGAAAACTGACATTCTTTGCTGCTAAAGCTAACTTTGTTTCAAATGCAGACAGGCCACCTGGTAGCTGCTGGATCTCCAAGAAATTTCTGCTTTATCGCCAAAGCCACAAACCTCTGCATACCACAAAGCACAGATCAGAGAAACACGCTGCAGCAGTGAGAGCCTCTGTGGCCCCTGTGCAGGGGGCTGAGCGGTGCCCTGCACAGCTGGCTTGCCCCACAGGCCACAGCTGCCTGCCCAGTGTCACAGCAGCCCTGCACCACTGGCTGCAGCACCACGTACCCCCGCTCCCCCCGGCCTCTCTGGGTTACCCAAAGTTCCCTGGATGTAGCTGCCTCCACTTGTTTAGACGAGGCTAATCTCTCGTTTGCGAGATAATTTTTTAACTGATGTTAAAGTTGTGAGTTGTTCTCTCTTTCAATGGCTAAATCATTGTAATTCTAAATTAAAATAGAGGGGATACCTTATTGCTCTCTACAACTACCTGAAAGGAGGTTGTGGAGAGGTGGGTGTTGGTCTCTTCTCCAAAGTGCTAAGAGATAGGACAAGAGGAACTGCGCTCAAGTTGAGCCAGTGGAGGTTTAGATTGGATACTAGGAAAAATTTCTTTACTGAAAGAGTGGTCAAGCACTGGAACAGGCTGCCCAGGGACCTGGTGGAGTCACCATCCCTGGATGTGTTCAAAATGTGTACAGATGTAGCACTTAAGACATGGTCTAGTGGTCATGGTAGTGTTGGGTTGACAGTTGGACTTGATCTTAGAGGTCTTTTCCACCTTAATGATTCTATTAGATTCTAATTTCTGATTGGTGGCAATGGATATCTTGCGTTTTGGATTTTGGGCATTTCTGTAGAAAAATCATTTGTTCTCATTTCCCTCTTGTTGACTGCACTGTCCCTCTTTTCTAAATGTACCCTGGGTTCTGTTAATGAAAACTAATGACTGACTTAAGTAATAATAAAACTATTCCTGTTTCACAATTTCTATTTCCAACATGCAATGACTGAAGCCTTATTTGGTAAATCTGCCTTAGGGCAGCAGTAACAAGGAGGTAGTTTGAAGAGGAGAGCCAGAAGAACGTTTTTGTTCTTCACTCACTCCTGTGTTGGCTTTAAGCTGCAAGAGGGTAGATTTAAATTAGATATTAGGAAGAAAATCTTCACTATGAGGGTAGTGAGACTGGTACAGGTTGCCCAGAGAAGTTCTGGATGTCCCCTCCCTGGATATGTTCAAGACCAGGCTGGATGGGGCTTTGAGCAACCTGATCTAGTGGAACGTGTCCCTGCCCATGGTAAGTGGGTTGGAACTAGATGATCTTTAAGGCCCCTTCCCACCCAAACCATTCTGTGATTCCTGAGTGTCTTCAGGTTTTTATTTAACACCTCCAGAATTTTGAATTTTTATTTTATCCCTCTGCAAGGAAGACAAATGTAAATGATACTCATGGATAACATTCTGCTACTCTGATCTTCCAAAGCTCACAGGTGATCCTCCAAGCGGCAGCATCGTGCTCGTGGCACCACCAGTATTATTACCGGAGGAGGTGTGCGCCGGTGCTCTTTGGGCAAGTATGCCTGCCCCCGGGAGCACTGTGTGGCCAGAGCAACCAGCTGTTAACCCCGCCGTGGTGTGCCTGGCGCTGTACAGCTTGTGTAGCGGCCCTTCAGCGGCGCCGACGCCCTCCTGCCAAGATGGGGTGTTGGGGCAATGGCAACATTTTGGTGAGCAGATCACGCTCATCAAACCCACGCCTCTAAAACAAGCCTCACGCCTGAGCCTCCGCGGTACGAGCTGGGCTGGCTCCGGGTGCTATGAGGCAGCTGCTGGGCCGGGCGGGCGGGCTGCTCCGTCGCGCCCTTGAACCGCAGTGAAGCGGCAGGAGGCCCTCCCCCCCAACTCCGGTACCCTCGGCGGAGCTGCTTTACTTACAGCCCCACCTCGCGGCAACAGCGCGATCAGGCCGACCCGCCTTCCCGCAGCCCGCAAGCTCCGAGCGCCTCCG
>VZZY01019840.1:48646-86897 GCA_013400335.1 Eurystomus gularis | reverse complement strand
GGCGGTTGCCGTTGTCCTCTCGCCGGCCGCCCCTGAGGGCACTTCGCGATCCACTCTTCTGTCTCGCCCCCTCCCTGGTATAGCCCTGGCCTGTGGCAACGGCCCCTCTCCCTCCCCTCTCCCGCCTGCCCCATTGCCTCCCTATCACCTCCGCGCTTCGGTCCAGCGATGGAAGGCGCCGAGGCCCAGGTTCACCCGTTTCCCTTCCCGCAGTGCTGGAGGACACGGTGGAGGAGCGCGTCATCAGCGAGGAGTACAAGATCTGGAAGAAAAACACCCCTTTCTTGTACGACCTGGTGATGACACATGCTCTGGAGTGGCCCAGCCTCACCGTGCAGTGGTTGCCTGATGTGACCAGGTGAGAGAAGGGAAGAGATGCCTGAAAGGTGCCAGAGGTACAGGGCTCAGCTGCTCGTTTGCTTAGTTTGCAGACCGAGAGCTGAGGCTGTGTGAAATTGCTTGTTCCGCTGCTCTTTCAGTCTCTGTAACCATGCCTACTAAGTAACTTGAGGATAAAAACCATGCAAAGGCAGTAATTTGGGTTAGACTCCTCATTGTGAGCTTGTAACGCTTCCCTTTGCTTAAAATTTTAAAAGCCCTTTGGGTATATGGAAGCTTTGTGGAAAAAAGTAACAGCTTGGTACTTTACAGAAATCTAGCTTAGCCTAAGAGAATATGTTGTGAGGTGTGAGAAGTCTTTTTCAACTTATTGATCTATAAGAGACCTAACACTTTTCTATAGTTAATTCTGATCAAAGAAATCTATGTACTAAACTCGCTTTTTCTTTAAGACTCTTTCTCCTCATGAAAACTGTTCAATAGAAGCTGTAGTATCTGTCTCTGATTTTTTTTTTTTGAGTCTGGACTTATTTAAGAGGATATTGTTGTAAGCCTGGTGCTTCACATCCTAGTTCTGTCCCTGGCTCGCTGTTGACTTAACGTATTTTGGTTTTCCCATTCTTCCACCTCCTCCTGAAAATTGTGGGCTCACTGATTAATTTCTTAAAGAATTTTGAAGATAGGGATAGGTTCTTTTCATGTGCCAGCTACTGCAGAAGTCATATTGTCACCATAACCACTCAGGGCTCCATTATGTAGTGGACAAGGACTGGTTCCGTTATGTTGTTATAAACTGGATACAGCTAGGTTTTAAAATAGCTTATGTGTAAAGTTCATGCAATAATCAGGATGGTCACTTTCCTCTTTAAAACTCCACCTTACATATGCGATGTTCCACTTAGCGGTTAGGTCATCGCTTTATTTTGTATACCAGAATGTTTGGGGAAGAGGTTGAGAGATGTGAGCTAACTAGTTGTGGCATGGAAAAAATGAAGTGGGGATGTGAGGGTGTTGGAGCCCTTATGAGGAACACTTCTGCTTGCCTCGTATTTTGCAGATTGACTTAATATTCAGTTTAAAACCTGGTATTTCCAATTATCCAGTGTCAAAATATGTAAGCCATTTAAGGCAAGGACTGTCTCTTTCTATGGCACCTGACATGATGCGACACCTGTTCCTGATGCAAGTAAGTGTGTGTGTAGTGTGTGGTTTTTTTGTTTTGTTCTGTATTTTTCTTTTTTCTCTCAAAATGTATGGTGATGCCTTGGAAGTGGTGTAGTAATACCTATGGTGGCTTATGATTGCCCCAGTGATTCCTATTTGCTTGCATTCAGAGCAGCTGGTTTGTTGCTTTCAAGAATACAGAATTTTCTTGATTTT
Source organism: Eurystomus gularis (assembly GCA_013400335.1). Classification (NCBI taxonomy): domain Eukaryota; kingdom Metazoa; phylum Chordata; class Aves; order Coraciiformes; family Coraciidae; genus Eurystomus; species Eurystomus gularis. The sequence goes on along the minus strand of VZZY01019840.1, from coordinate 85,178 downwards.
GACTGTTCAAATTTTTCCTTTCAGAGATAGATGTCACTGTCTGTCCAGTCTTCTACTTATTACTAAATGTTGCATTTAACCACCAGAAGAGAAATTTTATTTGAGTTAGCTAGGATTTGTGGAATGTTTAAAAATGAGCTTCTGAAATTAAATAACTGGTAAAAGCTGCTTCTAAGAGACATAACTAAAATAGGTTGCCACTTGTCCTCAGTGTTTGTGTTTCATAGAAAGTTATTGACTGTTTTCTAAATCAATACTGTGCAACTGCTAGGGGAATTAAAGACAGAAGTAGGTAATAGTGTCACCTTTAACCACTGTGCAAATTGTAGTGGTCCCTTTCAGCCATAGTGGCAACATTTACTGACGCTGTCACTCTGGCCTTGCTGGTTGTATCTTAGGCTTGCTTATCTCAGAGTCTATTTCACTTTGCTTCACAAGTCTCTTGTAACATAAGAAAGGGTCTCTTACGCAAATCTCTCTTTTCTAGCTCCCTGAAGAAGTTTGGATCTTGAATGCTATTGATGCTAGCTGTCAGACTTCCAGAACTGAGTGCTTAATTTTATTCCATGCATTTGTTATTCTAAACAGGCCAGAAGGAAAGGATTACGCTCTGCATTGGCTGGTTTTGGGAACGCACACATCTGATGAACAGAACCACCTGGTTGTTGCAAGGGTCCAGATTCCCAATGATGATCAGTTTGATGCTTCTCAATGTGACAGTGAGAAGGGAGGTGGGCAGTGCATGCATTCTTAAGATTAAGTTTTAACAGTAGCATTCATAAGTGTCCTATCTAAGGGTATTCCAACTTTCTGTTAAATGCTAACACTGACATACTTAACAGTTCACAATAATTCTAGGTCATTAATAGCAACTAAAAAAAGAGAGCTTCTTATTTCAGAATAGTTCAAGTAACATTATAATATCTAGTGTTAATACTGTTGTGCCATATGGTGCTAGACTTTATTAATCTTTATTGTATTACGGTTAGATGCTCACCACTGCTTCTTGGAGTGGAGGAGATGCATGAAGTTCTGTTTAACCCATTCAAAATAGTTGATGTAATAAACCAACCTTTTCCTGACAAACGCAGAGTTTGGAGGCTTTGGATCTGTGACTGGCAAAATTGAAACGGAGATTAAAATTAACCATGAAGGTGAAGTAAACCGTGCTCGTTACATGCCACAGAATCCCTGCATCATTGCTACAAAAACTCCGTCTGCTGATGTGTTGGTATTTGACTACACTAAACATCCTTCAAAGCCAGGTGGGTCAGATTGCTTGAAGTCAAGCAAAATGCCTCTTGAAGAGTAAACTTGTATTTAATTAGGAAGAGAGGTGGTGGGCTCTGAAAGCCAAATAAGAAGGCCTATGTCTTTGATGACTTTACCTGCTTATTTTCGGTATCATAAGCAAATCTCCATAGAAGCAGCATTCTCTTGTGAGCCTGATGTGTGAAATACCATTATTGCAACAGAAACAAAGATCTTAGGTGATAACGATGATCTTATGGCTTGATGTGCGAGGTGAAGCTAAATGGAAGGAATTTCCTCTCTTTCAGACCCAAGTGGAGAGTGTAATCCTGACCTTAGATTGAGAGGGCACCAGAAAGAAGGCTATGGTTTGTCATGGAACTCAAATTTGAGTGGACATCTTCTCAGTGCATCAGATGATCATGTAAAAACCACATCTTTTCCACTCTTAAAAACAAAAACAAAAACCCAAACCAACAAACCACCCACCCCACCACTAATTTATGCTGTAATAGGTAATTAGAGAAAAACTGGTTTGGTGCAGCTGTATATAGTTATGTGGGGAAGCTTTCACATTGTAATTACATTTCTAAAGGCCTTCAGTTGACCTTAGGCTGTAATCAACATCCAGTTCCTTGTAGCATTCTCAGTACCATAAGAACAGGTTGTCAGTATAGTTGTCTGCTGGAAGAAATTGTTGTATAACAACCCTTTAAACTGGCTTGGATCTGAGACCATAAGTTAGTAAGAGCCTCAAAGATCAGTTGGACTAATAGCTGGCAAATTTCTGGGTGGGCTATGAAAGTGAAACACAAGCTACTGAAATAGGAGTGCTTTTGGCAAGTTGCTTTTGTGACCTTACAAATAATCCTTGGGCCTTGAATTTAAAGAAAGCTGGTTGATAATTGACTTACAATTTACGGCATACTGAGTGTTCCTTTTCAAAACTAAAGAATGTTTCAGAAGCTGGAGTGTCATCTCTCTGTTTATATGTACAATGTGTGTATGGGCTTTTGTTTGTTTGTTTCTTAGGTTGGTTTTTTTTTGTTTAATATAACACTGTTGAAATCTGCATAACAATACAACTTATTTACAGACTGTGTGTTTGTGGGATGTAAGTGCTGGACCAAAAGAAGGCAAAATTGTTGATGCGAAAGCAGTCTTTACTGGACATTCAGCAGTAGTAGAAGATGTGGCATGGCATCTGCTCCATGAATCTCTGTTTGGCTCTGTGGCTGATGATCAGAAGCTTATGATGTAAGTTGGGGTTAAACAGTTTCTGGGTAGTGCCACCTGTATGCTGTCAGCATACCAGTCCAGAGCACTTAGATAAATAAAATCTGAGTTATGGAATGGTCTAATGTAGTTCTTTCAGTGCAATCAGCCGTAGTAATGCTGTAGAATAACTGAAATCTGGATGTCATTTAATGTATTCGCATGATTTGAAAATAAGATGTAATTAATATGTGTATCAGCTTTCTTGTACGGACTGCTCATGTACAACAGACAAAAAATCATGAAAGGTTTTGAATAAAAACCTGTCGCTTCAGACTTACGTTTAGTAATAGTGTAGTGTAGTGAAAAAGAACCTGCTGTGAAAACTTTTATTCACTCTTGCTCTCTCCTCCCTGCCCCTTGCTCTTCCACTAACCCATCATTACAACAGCTGGGACACAAGATCTAATACCACGTCCAAGCCAAGTCATTCTGTTGATGCTCATACAGCAGAGGTCAACTGTCTGTCCTTCAACCCTTATAGTGAGTTCATTCTAGCAACTGGTTCTGCTGACAAGGTATTTACTTGTGCATGCTGTATAAGTGCTTTAGATGACAGTTCTATAGCCATTATGTTAAAAATGCGTTCTTGTTACTTCTCCCAGACAGTGGCTCTATGGGATCTTCGAAATTTAAAATTGAAACTCCATTCTTTTGAGTCTCATAAAGATGAAATTTTTCAGGTGGGTAAGCTTTTCTCAGTACCTGTAACAAAATATGTAAGAGGACTGACAAGGACAAGAACATGTCAGTTTTCCTGCGGTGACTGACCACAATGAATAACAGTCTGTGAAATGTGAAATAGTGAATTCTGGTTCAGCAAATACAAACAGTACCACATAGTTTCTTTCTGTCTTTCCCTGCTTGACTCTGAAGCAAGTAGTCCACAGCTTACTGCTAACAAGATACTGGGAGCTTGCAACTACCCTCAGCGCAGATAGAAGGTTTCTCTAAAATACCCTGTTGCGGAGAGGACTTGGGTTCAAATCTGATATTGTGAACGCTGCCTATTTAGTAGGTGCAAGTTACGGTGAATTTTAGACGAATCTGTAACAGTGAAATAATGTTGGCTGTTCAATCTAAGACTTTTAAAGCACTCTGTTTGAGCTGTAGAATGTCCTTTTTGCTGGAAGAAACAGATGTATCGAGTCTAGTTGTTGGAAATCAGTGGCTAGGTGCTGGTGGTGGTTATTCAGGATATGCTTTAGAAATTGGTAACTGTGAGAGTGAAGTTGTTTTTTTCAATAGGTTCACTGGTCTCCTCATAATGAAACAATTCTTGCTTCAAGTGGTACTGATCGTCGGCTTAATGTATGGGATCTGAGGTGAGGAGCATTTCCTTTCTTTTAGTATGTATGAACAGATAGCAAAAGAAAAAGGCTGCAGACCTACTTTATTTGGCAGAGTTGTTTTGTACTGTTCTTTACCTAGCCTTCCTGGCTTGCTTAACTCGGACCTGGTCTTTTGGGTATACAGTAGAAGCAGCACAGTATGTGTGGGATGTTCTAATGTTGCTGTTCTGTGAGGATTTCTTGCTGGTAGAATTGCTTTATCTTGTCTTTAGTAATAAGCGGTTTCTGCTTCCATGTGCTTCACAAGTTAGATTCTGTTTCAGTAATAATAATGCCAAACAGTTGATGGTTTATACCTGAGGCTTACAGTTATTTGGCAGTGAGAAAAACTAATAGCAAAAGCAAATACTGGAAGCAAAGACTGGGAACTGTTAGGCTGATACAGGGTCCAATTTTCATTGTTAATAAAAAGTATAAACTGCTTTCTTACAGTAAAATTGGAGAAGAGCAGTCTGCCGAGGACGCAGAAGATGGGCCTCCTGAACTGCTGGTACGCTTCTGTTGAGGTTTCAATCTGCTGGCGCACTGTGTGGCAGTGTGATGCCTTATGACTGTGCTAAAACTGCAGCAGTTCTTAAATATTTTCACCTCCCCAGTTCTCATTCCATAGTTCTAACTTGCAATAGGCTTCCTCCCTTCAATTCTGAAGGTAGTGATTTTTGTCAAAGCTCTCCTGGATGTCATTTAGTTAAACATATTTACAGTTTGGCCGTGTGCTTTTCAGTACTCTTCTGTAACTAAACATGTGTAAAGCCAAGGCCTCAGATTGTTTTATCTTCTTTTAAACCAGTTAGGTCCCATATAGCTAACCTTACTGATGGAGAAAGTGCAGAGGCTTATGTTTTGTTTTCTCAGGAAACAGACAATTAAAAATGTTTATAGTTCAATGTCCCATTTCTTGTGTAACTGTGTAGGTGCTCATATAAATGGATGCAAGCTAGAGCACAGGAAGTTCCACCTCAACATGAAGAGGAACTTATTTACTGTGAGGGTTACAGAGCACTGGAACGGGCTCCCCAGGGAGGTTGTGGAGTCTCCTTCTCTGGAGACTTTCAAGACCCATCTGGATGTGTTCCTGTGTGACCTGTCCTAGATTCTATGGTCCTGCTTGGCAGGGCGGTTGGACTCGATCTCCAAAGGTCCCTTCCAACCCCTAACATTCTGTGATTTATAATTAGATGGCACAACGGATATAAAATATGGCTGGATTTTACAGCCCAACATTGCATGAAGTAGCACCATTTTGGGGATGTCAGCCCGTTGTTGCTATGATAATATGAACTGTCATCTTAAATGCTGTCTTGGCAAGTGCAGCCATAGCATAAGCACTGAATGGAACGTGTGGTTTCACAGACACCTTTGTCTGTATCATCAGTCTCTAGTAGCAAGTTCTCTGTGTAGTCACCAGCGTGATGAATTTAACTTCTGAAATCTTAGGTTTTAACAGATTTCTCCCTAGAGATGAAATGACTTACTGAAGTTTGTGCACTCTTTTTCACAGTTTATTCATGGAGGACACACTGCCAAAATTTCAGACTTCAGTTGGAATCCTAATGAGCCCTGGGTAATCTGTTCTGTATCGGAGGACAACATCATGCAGATATGGCAAATGGTGAGTGTCACAACAGCTCTTGAGGTGCTCTGAAGCTTGTTGCTTAAATGAAACTGATGCCTTTAAGAAAAGGCAGGGAGAGGGTCCCTTTAAGGAGGGAGTGATGTCCGTGTCCTCTTGGTATTAGCAAGCTTTTTCTATATAAAGTGTGGAAGATAGTTTAGGAACAATTGTGCCTATGACTTGTAATGTAATATTTTGTGTCTTTAGGCAGAGAACATTTACAATGATGAAGAACCAGATATAGCAGCAGCCGAACTGGAAGTTCAAGGAACATAACTTTTCTTCCTTAAGGAAATACTTGGTGTGACATAGTAATATAATTTGACTACTGTATATGTTTTAAAAAGCCTGTAAAAATACCAAATCCCCCACAAAACCAAGCACAGGGCAGAAGCATTTACATCCAAACACAAATATATATGGCACAAAAAGCTTGTATAGTCAAGTTCTCGTGGCATACTCTTGGTTATTTGGGTGCTTTTAAGCTATTGTATACTGTATAGCTATTAGCTTTTAGGGAAAATAAGAATGACTTCATACCTATGTTTATATTTTTAAACAAACTTACTGGGCTCCTGTAAATAGAACGGTCAAATCCTCACTCTTCCAACATAAAGTGCATTAAAAAAAAAGTTTTTATTAATATGTAAAAAGAGCTTTTCACTTTTACACAATGCTTTTGGATTGGCTTTGCATAAATAAAATTTATTAAATAAAATCTTCAGTGTATTTAATGTCCATTGATGTAAGGTATAATTGAATTTCTGCATGGTCATAAAGATACATAGTTCTTAATTCACAACTTACCCTGCAGTTAAAGGTCTGGGAAGATGAGAAGTGTCTTGATGCAAAAAACTTGGAATAGGTGACTTGGATCCTTTGCAAAAAGAGTGGATGAAGGACGTTTCAGGAACACGTGAGGGTGACCAGTCAGACTCCTGTGAAGTTCAGGTATAAATCTGGAGCAGAGTCAAGTGTTGGGTTTTGGTTTTAGGTAGGTTTGTTTTTCTGGAGTGGTAGTGGAAGCACTGTCCTCTAACCTTTTCTTGTCTTAGGTGCTAAGATGGCAGCGTAGTCTCCATGCGTTGGTGTTGCCTGTGTTTAGTTAGAGCCCTCCTGTTACCTTTTTTTTAATTAGTGTGAGGCACTCACACAGCGTCTAAAATACATGAATACCTGACCAAGTACAAGACAGACACACAGGTTTCAGTCAGCCAAAGGTTTAGAAGCAAAGCTGGAGAATTTGGATCATGTAGGAGTGAAATATCTGCGTGTTTATCATGGTTCTACAGACAAGCTACGGATCAGCTTGGGAGCTGTCAGTCAGGCAGATCTCAGTTGGTGTCTGACTTGAGTTTAATTTAAAGCTTTTAGTTGCTTAAGACAAGCCTTAATCAAATGAACTGTTGGCTGTCCTGATCTTTTTGCTGAAGCTGAAAAGAATAAGAGGACTTTGGTGACTGATACTGAAAATGTGAGTTTCTGATACTGAAAACATTACTTCCCTGAGGTCTCTCTTGCTCTAGTCTTTACTTGAATTTTAACAAGTCAGTAGGCTACTGAGCTGAGGCTGTGTGTTTTTAAGGTACCTGTGCTGAGTCTGGCAGAAGAAGGGGGCCTTCCATGGTGGCTGTTGCCTGGAGGCTGGCAGGGTGTAAGTGCTGCATCCCATTCTTAGAAGCATTGGTACTTGAGAGCAGGGTGGGAAGGAAAAAAAGGTGGTTTTGAAGAGGGAGGTAGTTAATTTTCCTGACGCATGTACTAGTACCATGGTATTGATGAGTGTTCAGCCGAAGCTCACCCTTTCCAGGACAGGTGGCAGTTGTTAGCTGGAACATGACTATGGACATCTGTGGTTCAGCATTTTGTTCCTCAGGAAGGAGCTCCCCTTTATGTCACCGAGAGGATCAGCTTCCCTCCAGCAGGTGTCCTCTGGTCATCATCCACAGCAGACTATCCTTGTGCTGGTGCTGTGAGGGAATGGCAATGAAGCTGTAGAGCAAGGTAGGTGACTTTCCTGTTCACTGTTTGGCTAAAAGAGTCAACATCTGCTTGACAGAGTCTTGGTACGTGTAAGCAGACCAGCAGTTCTCTCTTCCTTGCCTTATGGGAAGGGCTCCACAGTGATATCTAAGGGGAACTCTGGGTGATAATTTATTTTGCAAGTGACAGCAAATGGTAAGTATTAAATACTCAGATTGTTTTTGTTTTCCTGTTTCCTTTGACATTTATTCTGACATAGGCGGCTCTGAAAAGTAGGAAAGGAAGAAGTCAATAGCTTGACTGTTACTGGAAAAACAAAACTGCTTCCCTGAGAGCACAGTGGTGGCTCTTCCAGGCACAGATATGACTGTGGGCAGTTACACCAACCCCTCCTGCTGCTGGTGCTCTTCAGCACTTCAAGGAGACCTTCCTGGCTACTTGCACCAGCATGTATGGTGCAGTTTGTCCATATGAAGCAGCAAGGAAAGCCAACACAATGCTGGGTTTCATCAACAAGGGCTTCCCTAGCAGAGGTAAAGAAGTCGTCATCCCATTCTACTCAGCGCTTGTCAGCCCACACCTGGAATACTGTGTTCCATTCTTGTCTGTGCTATACCAAAAAAGATGTGGACAGGCTGGAGGAGGTCCAGAGAACGGCCACAAAGATGACTGAAGGGCTGGGGAGCTGCTGTATGAGGAAAGGCTGAGAGAACGATTTGCTCAGCCTTGAGAAAAGAAGGCTTAAGGGAGACCCTATCACCATATTCCAGTATTTAAAAAGAAGATGGAGACTCCCTTTTTACAAGGAGTCGCATGGAAAAGACCAGAGGTGATGGGAACAAGTTACTCCTGGGGAGATTCTGATTAGACACAAGGAAACTTTTTCACAATGAAGCAATCAGTCCTTGGAATAATCTCCCCAGGGAAGTGGTGGATTCCCCAACGTGGGACACTTCTAAGATTTGGCTGGACAGGGTGCTGGGCCATCTTGTCTAGACATGGTTTTGCCAAGAAAGGCTGGACCTGGATCCTTGAGGTCCCTTCCAACCTGGTAGTCTAGGATTAGTGATTTCAGCTGTGTCTGTTATGGTTGGGGTTGTTTACTTAAGTCTTCTTATTGCCTCCCTAGCTACATGGGAGGGGGAAAAGAAGGATTAACTAAGGGCAGCTCTCTTCTCATTGTTCTCCTTATGCTACTTGCTTTTAATTCCCTTCCCCACCTGCTGTCACTAGGACTCCCCCCCACTTCCCGCTTGGTAGGCACTGGGTCATCAGGCATAGAGGTGTCTCCCTCCACACCTTTTTTCAGAATAGTTTCTCTAGAAGCGATACAGGTAGGTGCAAAAAACACTTCAATATTCCCATGGAAGGCTGAGATGCTGTTGGAGTTTAGCAGGTAGGTGGCAGCTAAACAGCATTGAAAGGTCAAAGCTGGCTGCTGAAGGACAGCTAGGCCACCACCCGATTAACCAAAGAATCATAGAATGGTTTGGGTTGGAAGGGACCTTAAAGACCACCTAATTCCAAGCCCATGCTTTGGTCTAGCTAGTGGTCCAGGAAGCAGAGATGAATGCATTTCTGAATATGGTTTTGGTTTGACAAACAGATACATGGGGGGAAGGTCTGCCACTGAAGGGAGCGATCTGGCCCGAGGGAACCAATTCAGGTGCTGCTGTAGCAGCTACCATCTGTGGATGTCCAAATTGCCAACCTGAAACATCTCAGGCCCCCTCGGGAAGCTAGTGAGTTAGAGGCCGCTGTGGTAGTCTTTTTATCAATAACTTCAGCTTCTCTGAATTTATTCCTGTCAGAAGCAAGGTCTCCTGCAGAAGGTAGAGCACCTCTTGAAGCACTGCTGTGTCTGGCAAGACCCAGAGTGATCATCACTCGTTCCCTCATAAAAGCCTACGGTGACGATGCTTTTTAATGACCTTCTCTTGCATCCTGGTTAACTGGATGAAGTTAAATGACTGCAAGAGCATACCTGCCTAATTAGAAGCATACAGCCAAGAGAAGCTCTAGCACCAATGCAATGCTGTTGTACAGGTCCATTTTAAAATAAAGTGGATGTGAGCATTCCCCATTTCCTTTACTGAACCATCAAGAGCTCCAAGTTGGAGCTCTATGTATCACTCACTGGTGGATACCTTCAATGTCACACAATGCCCTCTCCCGTGTTTTTTCTCTTCCCTGGAGAGCATCAAAGCATTGGCTCACGGGGGCTTAGGGTTGCACTCTGTACCTGCTCTCATACAACTGAAAGGCAGCAGGATGGGTTAAGTTTTTACAGGACAAAATGAGAGCATAATTTCAATATCTTTCATATACTTATAATTCAAAGTGCTGCAGTAGACACCACCTCTGTACAGCTTTCTTTTCCCTTCGGAGACCCAATTGTCTTTCATAATATGTGTGCATACACACACAGAGCTTCCTTCAGTAGCGGCAACCTTGCATAAGCCTCATTTAAGGAGCTCTAGGACAGCTTGGTCAAACAGCCAGGTCACAGGGCCTGTGTTTAAGAGTTAACCTACATTGTGTTGACTTAAACCTTTTTGTTACAGTTTTTAACCCACAAGTAATTTCTTTTTAAATACAGTTTTTTATTGCCCAAGTAGAATGTGTTTGAAACAGCAGAAGGTCACCATCTGTAAGCCTATTTGTCTGAGTGCCTTAATATTTTGTTTTTAAAAACTGGTGACCCCCCATAGGAAATAGATGCTGCTTAGGTACCGGTGTTAGTAGTAAATAGAATTTGACGTTTAAGAAACAATGGCTACAGCAAGATATTACATTAAACAACAGTGATTTTAGGTGTACTTACACAGTACTACTTATGGGGCATACTTAGAAGCTGTTCCAGCAGGTTAGTACATACTGGTGAAAGGAGAAACGAGCAACCTTTCCCTCCACTGGCCTTTATTTTCAAGGGAACTGCAGAGTTTTGAGACCTACTTTTTTTTGTACTGGCAGTTTCCAGAAGTGCAGGCATAACAAAAAACTACATAAGGTAATAGAAAGTGAAAAATTGCCAATTCAGGATGACTTCCTCATTTGTTCTCAACATCTACGAATTTGATGCAGTTTTTCAGTGTAAAAGATATCTTCTCTAAGGTTTTCAGCCTGTGCCAAATAAATATAAATTCTTTCATGTTTGTACTGCAATACAACATGAATGGCAGTGGAACTATAAACTACATATAAAACCTGGTATTTATTTCAACAGACCCATGTTTCCAGATAAAATCTTCAGCTGTGAGATCTTCTAGACCACTTCAGAAGTGAGCATCACAAATTTTTGTTCCCACTGTTTTCTTCTCTAAGAACATGATGGTTTGCATCACCCACTCCTTTCCAGCCACTAGAAACTCAATGTGGAAGGTTCTTCTTCTCTCCTCAGCTTCTGTCCTGCGAATTTCAAACCCAGAGCTTCCTACAGTTCAGGCATGGCCAAACACAGGTAACAAATGGTCACCTGGTGTTGGAGAGTTGTGTAACTACTCTTCCTCTTTTGAAAGGCAATATTTATTTGCTTTAAACATCAAGCCTCCGTGAAAACCATATCCCAGAGAAAAGAGTTAGGAGAAGAGTCAGCAACCTTCTGGCGGGAACCAGCAGAAGTGCAATCAAAGCCAGCGGAAGCTTTGAGAAGTGGGATTTATAAAAAAGGCAACATGACCATGATCAAATGGTTTTATATAATTACTGATGGTCAAAAAAGAAACCCCATACAAAGCAACCCCAAAAAAGGATTAAACACCAGTAACGTCTAGTGGATGTGGCAGAGCTGAGGTAGTTGACTCTTAGCGCCAGGACAAACTCAGTGGAAGTGACAAAGAACTACATCAGTATGGAGTATCTATTACACAGCTGTAGTTAGATTAAGATGGAAGATGAGGGACTTGAATTCATCTCCTCAGCTCATGCAAATATCACAGGATGTAAAAGGATATTTAAATTTTTTGATGCTGTGAGAAATTAATTTCTCAAAGTAAAGCTTTAGGAGCAATATTCTTGGCATAGTCTGGAATTGTGCAGAAGGCCTGCCTCAAGACTCAGCTGTCGCAGGCTGTAAGATAGGTGCACCCCAGATCCTTGTTTGAGCAAGAAATCCAGAATAACGTGAAACCTCAAAGCTAGAAGATAACAAACAGTTTAAAAGGAAATTATAATCTCCACAGGCAGCACAATATTCTTAAATTACTTAGAAGTTCAGGCTCGAAGGGTGCCAGAGTCAGCAAGATCAATAAAAGCTAGCATAGTTAGATGAGACTGAGTTAGAAGAAAATACATCATTCTTTCAAGACATCTAAACAAGAGGAAAAATGTGGATAATGGAAATTTAAATGTAAAAAAAAAAAAGGAGCAAAAAGCATCTGTGAAGAATAATTCAGTTAAAGGTCTAAAAGCAAGCAACATGCTCGTCTGTCTTGCAGAGAGGTGAAGCCCTAGCAGCTGGTCTGACAGGCTCAGAATGCAGCTGGTGAAATAGATTCTCACCTCAGAGCTACTCTTCACAGGAGCAGTTAAATATGGCTCAAGTGTGTATGTGTATGTGTACATTAAGAGACTTAGCACCTAATAAAAAGGTGACACTCCCCAGCTATTACCTGTGAGGTTTAACTGAACTTAGCTCTAGCAAAAGCTTGCAAATCTGACTAGTTTTTATAGGGAATTTAGGAAGACTGGGGAGATTCACGGAACTACCAACAGCAGCTTTGACTTCTGTACCAGTGTGCTCCATAAGAAAGAAGTGGTAGAGATGCTTATATGGGGCAGAGACAGCTCCTTTTATGGAGTCACATCTCAGATGTGAAGGAATACTTTGAAGGAGCAAACAAGTACAGCAAGGACAGCAACTGAGACCAGGCAATGTACTTGGGTTTCCAAAACACTGGGCACAGCTCTAGAAAAGGCTCAGGAGTACCACCTACATTGTTCTTTTAGAAAATGGGTATCTTCAAACCAGTGAACGAGTTGATTTAAATAAAAAAATACTACCTTCAGAAGAGTCACAGAACACATCACAGCATAGTGTTGTGAAGTGATTCTATGCACTGCCTAGAAAAGTGTATACAAACAGGGAAACTGAACTCAAGCCAGTTCTAAGTTTAGGGACATTGCCAAATGGTAGGGAATATGGGGAAAAAAAAAAAAAAGAAGGGTGGGGGAACCACAACAGATGGACAAACAGAACACTTAGCATTATTAGGGAACTGTGCATTAACAAGTGACCCCACATCATCTGACAGAACGGGGAGCACTCGATGGAGATGCTAGATGTGGAAGTCCACAGCTGGTCTGAGGACTCAGGGATGGACTTTAGCCTTGAGCAAGATAATGATGTTTCCCTGAAAGAGCCTGGGAAGCCTTGAGGCTGAAGAGTCCCAGGCAGTGAAGGAGATAAGAGGCCTAATGAGCAAAATTCCACAGAACAGCAACCTGGCAAGAAGTCAGCGGTCACAGCAGGAGAGACAAGAGGAAGAACCACCAATCAGCAGGTGTGGTGAGAATGGACTGAGCTATCCTACAATAATGAGAGCTTGAAGAATATGTGTTACCAATTAGAAATTGTTGCTAGGTAAATGATGTGCACAATGTAACCAATAGCGGAATAGCTTGTACTGCGTGCTATGCCAAAGAGATTATAAAAGAGCGATGTTTTACTAAATAAAAGGCTTTCACTTGATCACATTGATCATGGCGTGATTGACCTGAGCTCCTGCAGCTAGACAACTTGATTTTTAAGGTAAACCCCTCTCTTCTTCACTCTGCACCCAACTGAACTAGGGTAGGTAAATTACTGGAGACGGGAGGCACAAGAAGGATTCAGAGCAGCAGCCACAGGTTCAGCCAGAGCTCCTGCCTTCTATGGTCCGGCCTGTCCTTCACCAAACCAAAGCCTGTGGGGCAGGCGTAGAGGGTATGGCCCTTCACTTACCGAACTCTGCCTGTGCAGCTTGTCCTGGCTACCACCAGTCACATGCAAGTCACGGAAACAACCCTGTAACAGCACCGTTCTTTGGGTGTTTCACTTGAACGATATGCTTCAACCCAAGTTCCACATCTTTTAATTTTCATTCTTGAGTTTTCCAACAAATACAATGGGTTCAGTAGATCCAGTTAGAAGACATGAATATGATGTTAAAGAAAAACTCAGAGTCCAATATATTAAGCATACTTATTTACTTAATCTATACAGAATTGAGTAGATAAAATTTCAGATTCACATTAGTGAAAAATCTCTACAAAATGTTTTTGAAAAGCAAAACAAAGACTGCCTATTCATTTATCATTTTTCCTCATGAAAGCAGACGTGGGTTGTAAAAATAAAGCAGTGTGTTTAGCACAAACTAGATTTCTGCATCACTTTTTTCACAGTTATTTCCATCTACAGTCCAAAGAGGTAGATTTTCTGCAACACCTGAGAATTGAACTGTAACGTAACCAGGTGTAATGAAAGGAAGGACAAGACATTAAGAGATACAGCCCTAACTCACTCGTGTACACGTACACGTATTTGGGTCTTGGATCACATACAATTTAGCTTTTTGCAGCTCAATCACGGTGAAACTGCCAATCGGGCCCCAGAGTTTTGACAATGAGACATACTTGAGGCTACATCAGCTTACAGCCCAGGTCAAGCAGTTTGTGGTAGTGGGAGAAAGGCATTAATACAAGTTTACTTAAAAACCCTCCTGGAGCCGATGTGGCTGCAGACTGGCAGTGCGGTAGCCTGCTGCGTGGCAGGTCAGTCAGAGTGCCGAGCTCATCCCTTACATGAATTGGTATTAATTTATTTTTTATCTTTTAAACAACACTCTTTAAGCAATGCATGCAACAGTATTGACTGGTTTCAGGAAGCGAAGTATAGCTCACCTTGGCCAGATAAGGTGATGTGATACGGGTACATTAAGGGTGGGAGAGAGAAAAGATATCCCCATTTTAAAAGCCTTTCATCACTCAGGGCATTCTGCTTCATTTACACGTTAAGTCAGTAACAAACATATTTGTATTGCTGTTCTATACATCTGTCATGTCTCCAAAAGCCCTTTAAAATAGTCTTGCAGCAGGATCCAAAAGTTCACTCTTGCCTCCATATAGAACAAGCACTATAGAAAGAATTGTTAAAGATACAAATGTCCAAATAATAAATTGTAAAAATAGAAAACTGCATGTCCTACCTTGCCAAGGGTATGATGCATCAGATAGAAAAGTTTTTCACTTTTCCTCAGGAAAATTATTTCATGCTTAGTGCTAGCTGAAAACCAGTTCTCACAACAACTATTTTTAAACAGTTTGATTCTATAAAGCAAGTCCTTTGAAAAGCACGTCTGAAACACTTCTTTCCAGTATTTTTTATGCCGTATGGTTAGCATGGTTAACATCTCAAAGCTCTGAGTCTAACTTGACTGACTGCTCGTTGCTACCTTGTCATTCCTGCATTCTGCTTGGACCACAAACACAAAACCTGCACCAATCGAGGAGGAAAATGGCCAGCTTCCCATTTGCTCCACCATCTAAGAAATGTCAGTTTTGCACAGTTCCTCTCAGTGGTATGAGCAAAAACACATTTATTAAGCCTTACACAACCTTACTCTCTTTCAGAGACAGCTACATTATTTCAATGTACAACTACTACAGGAAAAGGATCAGGAGCTCAGTGCAGCCTGAACATTCAAGTAATTTAGCCACTAAACTGTCAAGGGCAATGAGGGTGCGAAGCTCACTGAGAGATGTGCTTGATTCAGAAACCCCCTCCCAAGCAAGTGCAAAGAACTTTAAGTACCAAAAAAGGCTACGCATGTTCGTATTTCTTAAAATGACAGCAACCATAACTAGAAGGTAAATACATGAGAACTAAAGTTAAGGGTAGCTTGTAGTTATTTCAAACATTGGCTTGCCAAAAAATAAACGTTGGTCCTAGTTCCTTTCAGGAAAGGAAGTCAAACTGTGGGTATCAAATTTTCTAGGAAAAGACTATACGATTTAAGGTTAACAAGGGAGCTCTGCTTGTGGTATACTTGTGTAAAAATTTGAAGTATCATCTTTACCAGGTAACTTAACTGCGAAGGCACTCTGCCAACTGGTACAGCTTTGAGGTTCAGCGTGCAAGAAATTCCACGCTGTATTTCAGGAAAAGTATCTGAATTTTTATGTTCAATTATAACTAGTATATGCTTAGCTAACACTTAAATACAGTGCATACAGGGCTATCAGAGAAAGCCTACATGCCACAGACCTGTCTCTTCCACACCTCTGGTGCTAAATGTTTATTTTTCAGCCCTTCAGATAATCCAGATATTCATCTAGACAGTAATGGATTTCTCCAGCCAGGGTAACCATGCGATGGGGACACTGCAGCTAAGAGGGGAGAACGTGACCTACACCTGTGTGACAGGCTACGCAACTGCAAAATTCCACTCGGTAACATTGCTGTACATTTTCTCACGCATTTATATTTAACGTGTTCACAGGCAGGGCAAGTAGTCCAAACCAACCTTTACAACACAACCCTGAGAAGTCTGCAAAAAGTTGTACACCCTGTTTCACCAGCTGCAAATGAATGTATTTCAAAGCTGTTTTTTCATACCACAAAGTACATAAAACCCTTTAAACATATTTTACTATATTCTGGACCTTTACTTTTTCATTCATATATATGAAAACATACTAGAGGGGAAAGCTGACATTTTTTACTGGCCATTAGACATCCTTACATAGATAAATTTACTGGAAAAACTGGTAATCTTTAGTATACTGAGTGGCAAATCAATGAACAAAACCAGAATGCTGTTCTTTAAACCAAAAAAAGTGACCTGCTGTCACTATTTTCCCCGGAACGATGTAATATCTGTACACGGTCTTCCATGACAGTGATTTGTGTTGTGGGGAGGAAACGCACATGCATCCTTTTATGGAAAAATATTTTCTTTTAAAAAATGAGGCAGATGTGCAACACAGTTGTGGAAAATTTATAGTTTAAGCTATTTAAAGCTGCTATGCAGCTTCCTGTACCACATAAGTCCAGTAGTTCTAAGAAAATACAGATATGGTAGAAAAAGTAAGAAAATTTTCACCACAAAACCAAATAGTTACCACCAACAGAGAAAGTTATACACAAAATATATCTCTCAATACAGTGTTTACACTTCATTTTAGTCTACAGATTCAGTGCCAGGAACAGGACTTGTTGAGACAGTCTTTTCAGAGCTATTTGCCACATGTGATTCCACATTGGGTTGGATTCCTGGTTCCATGTCAGTGGGAGTTCCCAGCTCCTCGTGGGAATTGAGTGTGCAGGACTGCAACACCTGCACAGCTAGATCCACATCTGCTTCTCTGAGAGAAACTTGCTCCTTAAGGACTTCAACCTTCTCGTTCAGCTCGTTCCTTTCTGTCTGAAGAGCCCTGCACAGCTTCTCCAAACGCTCCAGTTTTATTTGAAAGCCCTTGTATTCTTTATCTCTTACCGTTTTCTGAAGGACAAAATAAAATAAAAGCTGTGATACAACTCATTTTTTTCCCTTAAATTAATGAATACTTACAGTACTTGACCACTACACTTCAGATGGTCTGTCTAAGCTGGAGTGGCAACAGACACCTTTAGAAACAAGCAATGAGAACTATATAACTACATAATGCTAATTTTTCGTGAAAGTTGAGTATTAGTGAGGATCCCGATATGAAGTCTGATAAAGCAGTCAATTACAACCCAAATAATGGCAACTACAGGGGGCAGAAGGGCACACAAGTGGGAAATTACAATTCAGCAGCAGAATCCAGTCAGAAGGTACCATACTCACGGCACTCCTAACTAGCTCCTTAAAAGAATAGAGAAAGATAAGCAGTGCTACAGCAGAACCTCTGTGACCTAGCACGGTTTAGCAAGGTCATACCTAACATACTTACACTAGACACCAGAGAGCATAGCTAGAGCTGTGGCCTACGGCCTGTGTACAAACTGGTTTAGCTCCTCTCTTGCTGGACTACACTTAAGTAATGGCACCTCCTGACCTCAAAAGAAACAGCAATGCAGGAAAGAACCTATGTGCAAGGGATCAGTTAATTTCCTTCATGTCAGTCCTGTATATTTAAAATAGATTTCTATTGCAGCACTGAGTGAACCTTGCTCAGTGTATTAAAATATAGAGTCAATTCATTCAGCTTGTATGATTTCATATGTGTTATCCCAGCAATTAAACAGTAAGCAAGGAAAGATGAGGCTGAATTTTGTGTCACGAGTTTAGGTTTACATAGCAGCTGTTTATTTTCCATGTCTGAGGAGAGCAGTACCATTTACACAGCAGAAAACACAAGGCAGACAATCCAAGAGGAGGCTGCTCCTCCTCTTTGGAGCGTTCTCCAAAGCTAAAAACCTGTATGAAGTTCTACACAAAGTTCTAGACTCTAGTTTAGCCATACTACTGCTTGTAAGATAATTACCTCTTCAGCCATTTGCAGAAGAGCCTTGTTGTTGTTTTCCCATTTTGTACGCCACACTATGGTTTCCTTTTCCAGTTTCTTAATCTTCTTCGTCATCTACAAAAGATAAAAGACTTAATTTTGTGGCTTGTGTTGCAGTGTAGGTAGGTTTACATGAGTAATTTGACTTCTTAGTGTTACTTTCCAAGTCCAGGTTGAACAAGTTATTTTCTAGAAAAGTCTTTCTGCACAAAATTAACCTCACAAATAGATTCTGCATTCAACGAAACCAAAATTCATTCTTAAAAGAAACAGATGAGGAACCGTCAAGTACAACTAACAAAAAGCTCCAGGAAAAGGAGTTTTAAAACATAAGCACAGCCAGAAAGACTGAGAAGTGTTGTACCCCTTTGATAAAACGCAGAAATTGGGATTTAGATATTATTTCTCTTCCACAATATGACAAGTTTTTATGCTGTTCCTTATGATCCAAATTAAATGTCAAAATACTCCATATATTTTCAGAAGGCAAACACTGTTATAAAATCTAGAATGCATCCCACTAACAGCATATATTTTTATATTACTTTTTATCAGACTAAGTAATCCTGTATGTACCTTCTCCATTTCTTGCCTAAAGGTTGTAAAGAGTTCATTACTTTTTGCCATGGTGGTCTGGAATTCTTCAAACTTATCCATGTAAAGAGAAAGCTGTGGGAAAAGAGGCAGGAACGTTAATCTGAACAGCTATATAAAGAAGTGTTAAGATACAAGGCAAAATTAAACTCAGAATAGTAGAAGATGAACTTTTTTCATACTATCCTATGACTTCCACTTGAGCAGCACACACAACTTGTCTGAAAACATGCTATTCAAATTTTATATCTAAAGGAGAGTTCTATGTTTATAGAACAGCACTACATTCTGAAGTAAAAAGGATATTAAGTTTAATAAAACACTGGCAGGTATCACAGTTCATTGCTATCATTTTTGCTTCCCCATTGAAGAAAAAAATAATCTGTGGACATATACAGGAAATTCAGCATGTGGTTAGTGAAATTAATCTTAGAAAAGACCTAACTTTCCACCTTAATCAGCCAAAGCTAACAAGGACTGGGATAAAATAAAAATCATTGATGCCACAAATCAAAATACACATTCACAACCCATGAAATCTGCCCAGTGCGCAAGAGTCAGGGAGAGTGAATGCTGAATAAGGAATTCATTTAATAGTTAAAAGCATTACATTTTGACAAGTGAAGAGCATTAACATTCGATGACAAATTTTTCTCGCCCTGCACCGCAAGGTCGATCATCAAGAAGGAATTGCAAAGTGTTAATTAACATAGTTTTAAAACAAAAAAAGGTTATGGTTTTTAGTGAAAAAACCCCAAACCCTCAGAACTTCACATCACAGTGATAGTATACTAGATAGAATACATGACCATTTACTAATAACTTCTTACTCTGCAACTGAAGAGTAATCAGTTCTCTCAATTCTTCCATTAGGGGTTGCAGGACAAAACAATTCAGAGTACAGAAATATTGTATTTTACTCCATAGCAGAGGAAGTTTCATAACAGGAATTAGCCTAACTTGTCAACAGTACATCAAGAGACCCTGAACTCTCTGGCTCATCTTCTTCAAAACAAACCAGAACAAGCAAACAAAAAAAACCTCATCAACTAACCAACTAAAACAAAACAAACCTGTCAGCCCCAGGAAACCACAAACTGAAACACTAAGCCTGGCAAAAAATTTGGGAGAATCTGAGTATTAATGAATTCAAGTATGATGACATTTAACTACACACATACACACATATTTTAAATAAAACTGTTGGAAAGCCCGAAAAAGAATGATGTACAGTAAGTGTGGAAAAAAGTGCATGAAACTGAGCTTGCAAGGAGACTTAATACAAAAACCTCACAAAAGTGAAGCAATAAGAAGGTATATAATAAAAGGAATAGCTACTGCTTCTCAGATGCTATGATGTTAGCCAAGCCTACCGTTTCCCTTTGCCTTACATGCTGAGTTCACTTGTGGCCAATGACTGCAGGTGACCCAGAACCACGGTGCAAAAGCCAGAGACCTTCTCTCCAATATCAGGATTTTGCTGTAGCATTTACAGCAAGAAAACAATTTGTAGCTAGCAGTTTTTTGTGGACAGAGACACTTAGGTTACTAAATCTGAGTAACTACTGGGATAAACATGACAGGGCTCGCTCCCAATCCTCCACAACAGGATGAAATGGAAACAGTAAGGAACAAATTCTAAAACCTGACCAGGTGAAAATCCCCACCCAACTCTTTATAGTCACAAGGGCCTCTCTGGTCCTGAACAGCTATAAAAAGAAGATAAAAATATCTTTGGAAGAAAGAAAAAGTTTCAGAGAAGACAAAGGATGGCAAAGTAGTCGTCACAATGAACAGATACTTGAGATTTCATATATTCTAGTCTTTGTGATATTAACACTATTTAAAAGAATACTAACTCCAGCAATTCCAATGCTCAGCACTTTCCACTAACAGTACTCTCTGGGTCTGTTAAACGGCAAATACAAAGTGTCAAGTCCTTACAATTTACAATTCACTATTGAAGAGCCACCTCCTTGAAATTAAATTTAAAACTTAATTTAAAAAATACCAAGTATTTTTCACAAGTAGTGTATTGCACCTGAATGATAACATGTAGTTTTTTCATACATTGCATTATGTTCACTACGATCACAAATATCTCTTGGTATTTTCTCTTTGGAACAACTGTTACAGAAGACCAGTCAATTAAAAAAAGATACCTGCTGCTTCAGCTGAGCTTCCTGTTGCTTCATTTGTTCACATTTGTGTCTGGACTCAGTAGCTTCCTTTAGCAGCTAAAAACAATGCAAAAAGCCATATAATGAAGAAAGTATTCTTAAGAACAGCTTAACTTGATCTATGATGAAAAATGAACAAACATTAACATCACCTAAGAGTCATTCAATCATGTTTTATCCCATAGGCTTTTTATTACTACACTATACTTTCTTATGTACAATTTAAAGCATGTGCTGGCATGCAGAAATTTTTGTGGAGACATTTTTCTAATTGGTAGAATGAGTCAATGTTTCTATTTCTGTAGTGAGCTTGAACTGCTAAATTTACAGGAGTAGTTCACTAACAAACTGTATGTAATTTGTATCTAGTTTGTAACCTAATAGATTTTCTACCTCAATTTCTCCAGCTACTAATATTACCTTTACAGACTAGTTCAAACCAATTTTGCCATAACTTGACACTGTTTTGAAGGTTCATCTTTGAAGATAGTTTCATCAGTTTATGATTCCAAAATTGTTTTAAAAATATAGAGCAATGCAACAGTGAATGATCTTTTTAAGAATACGCAGGAAAAGCAAGGGGATTTTTTGCCTAGAAATTACAGATACATAAGGAGCATCAAAAGAAAAAAATCTTCACCTAAGTATTATTTTTTTAATTGGAAGCAAACTTCACGGAAGACTGCAAGTAAATTGCTGATTATCAACATCCAAATATAACAGCAGGCAGTTTTACAGACAGTTCTGAGAAGCATGTGCTTTATTCTGCATTTGTCATGTCTTATAGCATAAAAACAGAAGTTACGACTCTTGACTGCAAGAAAGTACCTTTGGTGATTCAGCTCAAGACATTTCCCAGTCTGAGAAAAAAAAAAATCTAAATTATATCCAGCACATTTGCTGAGAAAACAAAACTGTAATATTACTTGCCTGTAAATATGGATATTAATATTGTCGGTTTCATATAAAAGCAAAACTCAAGTCGCTGCTGAAAAATGTATCCTAACTTTCAAAAGAGAGTCCTCTCAATTTGCTGTATTCGCTTTAAATAATGAAAAATCTGGTTTAGTGGGTTAATTAACACGCAGAATTCACTTACAAACTCCCTTTCTCGCTGATGTTTTTCCTCTGCTTCTTTAATAAGCTGGGTAGTTTGCTGAAGTTTGGCATCCACAAGTTGCTGCTGCAGTTCTTTATGTTTGAACACTTTATCAATATGCTAAAGGAGGAAAGAAAATCACATTAGTCAAATATAAACAGTTCACTGGTCAATTAAGGTAAGCATAAGGGTATGGGGAGATGCACATTGTCTGTAAGTTTCATGCAAGAGAAAAAGCAGCAAGAATGTTTTACACGCTTTTTACCTTCATCTTCACACACTAACTACATTTAATTGTCTTTCACAGAAGCCAGATGTATATTTTATTAAATTGGTACAATACTGTCAGTCACTTCACACCAGACACTTCAAAAATCCTGTAACAAGTAGCCTGCATCTTTTCTTCTAAAGTTGGTGTATCTACCTCTAAAGCTTATTGTACTTCGTTACTTCTAAAAGCTCTATTCCGCATAATTAAGAAAAGGCTCAAAATGGGCGGTTTACAACAATAGTTTATTTAGCTGATGAAATTCCACAAGTCATTGAATTTTCCAGCCTTACTTCCATCTGTAAAGTAGCACAAGGCAGCTTCCTACCTTTTCTCTTCCCCGAATTACCTCATGGTAGATAGAAATATTCCTTGATAGCAAAAGGTGGGGAACTAGGTCTACAGAGATCCAAGTGATCCAGATTTTAAAAACAAAACAAGTGCAAACAAACAAAACCCCACCAAAATGCACAACAACAACAGAGTTGAGAAATTCCAAACCTCCTGTGCCAACTAAGAACCAGCAAACTAATCTTAGCTGTAGAACTCCTAGCTTAGTTTTCTCTTCAACAAGGAGAATTGGCTGTTTTCCACTACTGTAGCTTAGACCAGCTAGCTCACATACTGGTGCCAATTAAAGGTAGCTCAGTTAGCTCTATAATACAGTCATTTCCATGACACCAGTC
This sequence comes from Eurystomus gularis, assembly GCA_013400335.1. Taxonomy (NCBI): domain Eukaryota; kingdom Metazoa; phylum Chordata; class Aves; order Coraciiformes; family Coraciidae; genus Eurystomus; species Eurystomus gularis. The sequence goes on along the minus strand of VZZY01019840.1, from coordinate 62,408 downwards.
CAAATATATTCTTAAAGCACGATAGCTTGCTTGGATTCTAGGCCAACAATAAAAGCTACATACATAAGGAGCTTCCCCCAAACCCCCTGTTAGTGAACCAAAACCAACAAGACAGAGAATAACTCTTACATCCCCTGCCGCTATAATGTGCAATTTTAAGTCAGAACAACTTCATATATTAATATGTATTTATGTTAGAAAAAAACCTCTGGAAGCCATTTAGTCCACTCAAACCAGGGTCAACTTCAAGGTCTGACCAGGTTACTCACACCTTGCCCAGCTGAGTTCTGAATACCTCTAAAGACAGAGATTCCACAATATCTGGACAACTTATTTCTACTTGATCGCTTCCACTGTGAAGGACTTTTTAAAATGCATCTTCAATTTAGGTATGCAAAACCAGACAGGAAAGGCATGGTGGGCCAAACAGCTACTTAATTTTTCAGAGTAGTGAAGTAAAAAGAATAATTAAAAAAATTGAAAAAATATCTACAGAGGGTTTTTTTCTCCCCTTAAATAATTGTCTGATCCTTAGAGTCAAGGAACTAACAGAATTCCATTAGAAGCATAACATAAGCACCTCTTCTCGCAACGCATATTGCTCAATGAGTTTCTTCAGTTTTTCCCCCAGTTCAATATTTTCCTGACGGAGCTTGGCATTATGTATATCATGCTGTTCCAGTTGAGCTTGAATTTCATTCAGCGTAATCTGGAAGTGTGCAGTTGCTTCTTTCCGTCTTTCTTCTTCTTCACGTGCTTGCTGCATGTTTTCTTCCTTTTAGAGAGAACATTAATGTGTTCAAGCCAAACTGTGCACCTTTTTCAGATTTCTGAGTCAGAAACTATGGTAATAATTCAATTTCAAGGAGTCTGAAGTTCTAGAGTGCTAGAGTTAATATAAGCCACAACCATGCCATGTTGACTACTCATATGAAATACATGGAACGAGGAATCAAAAAAATTCAAAACTTTTAGACAATCTTGTCATTGCCACTACCAACATTACTCAGCATTATAAGATGCTACATTAATACTTTTGCAAATGCAATAACTACCCAGATGCTAAACACAGCATTGATACTACGATGAAATTTCCTACAGTGATCACAGACAGGAATCTCCTGGCTCTCTTCCACTTCACTCCCATTACATTCTGATGGAATTAAGCCTTTTTTGATACCCTGCCATTTCACACTGCTACTTCACTTTTGCTATTTTTTTCCAGCAGTCATAAGCACTGCTCCCAGAAACGAATATGGCAGGATCACATTCTGCAAGTAATATGAATCAGTCTGGGGGGCGGTGGGGGGAATAGTGAGTTGAACTATCCCCATATTCTCTACCTTAAAATCAGGTACACTTATGCCACACGCCACTCATCTTCTGCAGGTACAGGTAATGGGCAAAGAGGTAAGTAAAAAGCAGCAGTCCTGATTTTAAGGAGTAATCAGTAAGATTTCCACCACCACTGGCATTGTAATTTATGTAATAAACTGACCTTCAAAGTCTTGTTATGACGCTGAAGCTCCCGACAAAGAGATTCCAGTTTGCTACGTGCCAAAATGGCCTTGCTATGCTCACTCTGCAAATGGACTTTCTCCTTCACAACTTGTGCTTGCTTCTTCTGCAGTATCTTCATCTGCTTTTGAACATTCCGGCTCTCCTCCAACTAACATTAGAGAGTGTATTCATTAAATAAGCATAGAAGAAACTATCTTTATGCATCTAGATGAGCAGACTGAACAAACTTTTAAACATTTCAGATGAAAGTAATGAAGTCAATTAATTTTATTAAGACCCCCAAGTTGATCTTAAAGAGAAACTCCCAACAATTCTAAATGTCTAAGTACAGAAGATGAAAATATACAAATTCCGACTTAACAAACATTTGCCTTTGAGGAACAGGGACCACGAACCTGTTGACCACAGACTTTCAGCCTGCATTCAGCTATGGGGGTAAGACTAGTCCTGAGAAACGATGATGTGGCAGATACAATTAAAAGCCAACTGAGTCTGGCTTTTCAATGTCACAATTGTTTCCACTCTCTTATCTGTAAGGTACATATCGCTGTTAACCAACAGGTCTTGGTTTTACTATCAAAAAGAAAAACCCACAGAACTGTGTACAGTTACTTCTTGTCAGCAGGAGCTCCTACCAAAGGAAGCAGTAATTGAAACAAGTTTGTAAAACGTTAAGGTATTTCAGAAAGGAACAGAAACAACTAGTGGCCCTGACAAATCAAGTCAAATACTATTAAGCCTGCACAGCCAGACTTTGATGACTTAGATCTGTAGCCTCAACCATTGGAAACAAATGTTTGTGTTTCCTTTAGGCTGTTTAGATGGTAGATGACAGCATTTAACCTTCTATACAGTGCTGACTTCAAAATCTATATCCAGTAAATACAAGTTTCTTGCATTACTATCTAGCTGAGAGTTCCATTATACGTGATTTTTGGGCTCCCTGAGAAGCCATATTATTCAGTCTGTTCTATTGTAAAGAAGGTAACAACGTTAAGTGCAATGTTGCTCCTTATTAGACAGTGCCTCAGCCTCAGGACATCACAGGAAAAGAAGGCTGGCAACGAGGAACATCACCATGACAGAAGAATAATGCAATGCCTGTTTACTGAAAGAGCTCAAAATAATGCTGAAGCACAGAAGAACAAATAAGTAAAGTTAAGGACCTCCATGACAACAGTAAATTAAGCGTATATTTAATCTAGTTTAGAGAAAAGGAATGTTAAGGGAATATTTTGATACCCAAACATAAAGAGCCCTTTTCTTGTGTGGCCAGAAAAAACACTTCAAGTGGCTGTGCTGTCTGCATACTTAGGAAACTTCAGGCCTGTAAAAGTATGCCAGCGTGAGACATATCACCAAGGATGCAAACCTTCCTGCATCACAAACTGATCTCCTGATAGATTCCAAATTAGGAAAAAAAAAATAAATTGTGGAAGATCTTTTGCCAGGAGAGAGGCTTTCCTACCTTTATTGTACAGTCCTTTTCATGAGACACCACTGAAAAACCTGACAGTGAGCTTTAAAGATGAATCTTTAAAAAAAGAAAAAAAGCATTGTAGGTGCACTGTCATAAACAGTTCAAACCTCTGCTGGCACTAAAGCTGTCACCTATACCAGTGGTTCACCACCACTATCATGAAGAAAAGAATGCATCTTAAAAGGAACACAACCAGATCCAACCTAAACTCTAAGGAGAGCAGAGTACCTCTAAAACTCCTTCAGCTAAAACAGAGCTACTGTTACACCCAGACAAGCTCCCACCCAACTTCCCAGCAGTTCTGAGCATCGCAGGGATAGCAACTGGTTTTCTAGGATGGTAACCATCTCGTGAATGCTTACTTTACCTATAAACTATGGATCCTCACCAGGGAAGGGGAAAACCATAACATGAACATGTCTCTCCTGATTGCCAAGCTTCTTGAAGCTACAATTCATTTGGTCTAGCTGTTCCCTAATTGTTTGAAGATCTTTTCTTCAACAAGAAAACTCCAAGTGAAAACAGTGCAGGCTGTTTTCTTTCTGCAGAAGCAAGGAATTCATGCCAACCTAGTTCCTCACGCGGGCCAGCACCATCACCACTGTGATTTGACATGGGAGCTGTTCATTCAAATAGAAAAGGCATCACATGCACAAGCAACTGCTCACAAGAACCAACTAATTTACTGCATTTTTCTCTCACAATATCAAAGCTCATTTTTAGGTGGGCTCCCCATCCTTGAGTTTCACTGTTGTTTCTCATTTAAATGAAAGTGACTTCTTAGAGAAGCTGCTGGATTTGAAGGAAATTCACTGATGTGAACAAGAGTGTGCATGCGAGAGAGAGCAAGGGGGAAAAAAAAAAAAGCGAAAATGTAACAGACCTCCCTGGAGGACTCAGGATTTCCTAAACAGACCTAATCTAAGTCTATTCTTAAGTACTTAGGATTGCCTCTGCGAGTAAAAAGACTACCTGCTAGATCACCCTCAAAGCTCTGGAGACAATCTCAAAGGAAAAATAAATTTATTTCATAAGAGTTATGCCATGTTCTGCAGCCACTATGTCATTGTCAGAAATATTCCCATATATAATACACTCGACACAACAGGAGAAAAAATCTTATGCTTTTGGCAGACTATTCAGTTATCTCTTCAGTTTTGCATTCATTTCATAACTACAAGTATGGTGGGAAAACATACACGCACAGTATTTTCAGTCTTTCCAGTCTTGTCTGTCCCTGTCTCTAGATAACAAGTTAAACATTTTTGTCTCCGGGCACATTCTGAAAAGTAAACTTAGGAGTCTTTTTTCCTCCCAGTTTTGCAATAAATTAGAGAATAAATATAATTTCTCCTCTTCGGGATGGGAATGCACTTTGTGGTCAACTACTGCTAATATTTTGCCTTTTTTGTTTGCTACTGAAGAAATTCATATTTTTCTATCCATTCCTTTGCTTGATCATGCATCACAAAAGAAAATGAAACCTAGATCTTTCCAACTCCCCCTACCCTCCAAAAATCACTGAAGAGTTAAGTATAACAGAACATTTTCTTTTCCAAATCTTGATATTACAATGTTATTTCCCTTTATCCTAAAGGGTATAAATTACAAAATGCTAACACAAAACCATTATTAACAGACAAAAACTAAGAAAATAATTACACCCCAAAGAAACTCTTAAGTTTTTTTATTATTCCAAATGTTACACTTCTACACCAAGTTAGCATAACCTGTTTTTTCTTTGGATTTAGGCAGTCACATAGAAGCGCAATGACTACACGCAAATTTGGCTGCAGCAATACTCATAATAAGCTTGAGCATCTTTTGTTTTGGTTTTGTTGGTTTTTTTCTTTAAACAACATTGAAATATTCGAAATTGTTAACTGTCCTGTATTAGAAGTTCTTGCATTCCACAGTTAATATTAACACATTAATAACTCCTGCTATCCTTTACAAATTACTTACTAGATCAGCATACTTCTTGCACAAAGCTGCCAGCTTCTCCTCTGGAGTAGAAAGTGTGTTCAAGGCTTGCATTAACAATAGCACTTCTTTTCCTATGAATCGGATGAAAGGCAACCATATTGAGAAAAAGAAGCCATACCAAAAAAGCAGCCTGTTTTTAGAAGTAAAATACAGAACCATGAGATATTAGTGTGAGTTAAGTTGTTCTCTGGTTTAATAGCTGCATAATCCTAACAGATGACAAATGGGAAGTCACAGTTAAAAATAAATTTGCCTTGCCTTACACAACTTAGATAGCAAAAGTAACTTTAATCCTCAAACCACAAAAACACTTTGTTTTGTAATTTATAATAGCATAGATAAAAGAAAACTCTGAAGGATTGAAATTTCAAAGGTTAAGCTTTGCTAATAAGGGATATTCACACAAGTGTTTTTAATAGGCCTTTGGAATTTAAATATCAACAGTGCTTTGGTAGCATTGAACACTGCAATCCCACATTTAAAAGCTAATCCAACAACCAGAAAGTTTAAAAAGCTGATTAGTAATCATCACATTATTATTGTTGTTAAAGTTCCTGTAAAAATAGCATTACCAGTTGAAGGATTCTTACATACGCATTAAGAACTGTCTTTTCCCAAGCAGAAGTGCACATTTTCTCAGAATGTCCTGTTAGAGATGACAAGTTTTGGCCACAGAGTAAACCTGAGACAAAGAGCTAATGCATAGCTATTTTATGAAAATACTGAAGCCATTTAAAGATTAAAATACTGAAGAGAACATACCCAAAGTTTTTTCTTTGTGTTTTTCACTCTCTGGATCTTGTTGGCCATCGGGTGGATCAGTACGGGCTTCTTCTTTCCCAGGAGTCTCCTCACGAGACTCTTGAGAACAGCACGTGGACCCTGGGTGCTTTCTGTTCTTTGTGATACACTCAGCTTCTTCTAATGCCGCCATGTTCTCCAGGCCGTAACAGTTGGACTGCACGTGCTGCAATGCTCTGTCAGACAATTCATTGCACTTGCTGTTCACCAACTGATCCTGATTATTCATTCCCATCTCCTGAAATCCAGCTTCTTCCATTGCACCACCAACCAACTTCAGAAGGGAACAGAAATGGAAGTAAAGAATCAAGCAACTGTATTTAAAATGAAAACTTCCACCTTTCTTTTGCATGGACAAGTAAGAGTAAAATTTAACTGTTATTCAAGTTGATACTTAATGTTAAGACTGGTTTATAAACAACTGTACACAGAATGAGCTTAAAGACTGATGAAGTGAATAGCACACAACAGCTCAAAATATTATTCTTATGAAACAACTTCAATACCCTGCCTTTGCAAAAATGTTTATCCTCTAGAAATTAAAGGTTCACATGGAAATCAGTTCTTAAAGCTCCAGAACTAATTGGCTATCATCTCAGACATTAAAGCGTACAATCTTAAATGAAAACATTTCTCCTTTTTAGTTCTTAAAAACGTATCTCACAAAGCAACACTAAGCATACTAAATGTGAAACTCAGTGAGAGTTTAGCTAGCTTTATGTGCTCTTATTTGAAAAATAACGTTCAGAAATTGAGACAGGAGGACACTATCATTAAAAAAAAAGTTTATTATATATTAGTTTCAGAAAACTGGAAGACAGCAGTTTTAAAATAATTCAAGAGACACACTGCAAGAAAGGGGGGTGAATTAACCTGCTAGGAAGTCTAAAGAAATCCAGCTAAATACATTGTTTTGATAATATGGATAGGGTAAGAGTTTAAACTCTTGGATAGGGTAAGAGTTCAATCAGAATGACAAATACGATTGTCAGTTTACGACTGTAGTTCTTAAATTGTAACAAGAATGATGAACAGGATAAGGAGCATTTTTGAAACATTAAAATTCACATCTATGAAATAATGAAAAAATATTAACTGTTTTCAGACACAGAGTTCTACTATCTACAATTTTTAACAATATATTATTTCTACTCAATTAAACAGAACTTTCTCGAAAGATTTCTTAAACCCCCAAAAGTTTAATCATTTAACCAAAAAGTTAAACATCACCAGCTGTTTTAGCACTGCAAGTGGTACGTGCATATTTTGGAGCAGATACCTGATGATACCAGTCTATAGCTTATTAAACAGCTACCAGACTCTTTTCAACCATCACAAGAACATTCACAATTTGTAGAAGCATTTAAGGCTGATGAGAACTCCAAGGGTGTTTGTTTGGTTGGATGGTTTTTTGTTAACACTATGGAGGCTGGAACTCAGGACAACACTTGGAGGTGATGGAGTATTCTTTTTGCTGTCCATTTACAGTTCTACTATTCAAGCATGTATGCACGTTGTACATATGATAAACAGAGCTGAACTCACTGCCAGTTTTCACTCTCATTTATTTTCAGTGAAATGAAAAAAATTTCCCTAAAGTCACAAGGGATTATAAAAACAGCGCTTCTTTATATGCAGAGTTATGCTGTTTAAGTCAAAATTAATTTCATCTCATCTTATATTTTAATATTTAAAATGTGCTAATATTTAAAACCAGGAGTTTGCACCAGGTTTTATGTTCCGCAGATGTGGACTGTTCTTTTCAAAAGGAATTAGCCAACATCAAAGGAACACAGCCAATGCTAATAATATATTGTGAGACATATTTCAACTCCCAATTTGTTCAGCATGCTTGGAAAAGTTATTTAAAAATCTTTAAACAAATGTGCATTAATATTGTAAAAAATATATAACAGCTTCGTTGTTCTTTATACCTAAGCAAGTCCCTTGCTTTAGACCTTTTATCAAGGCAGATTCATTCCTGAGAAGATGGAATTCATACAATATCTTTCATGAAAGCCAATAAGCTCTTTTACTGCAAATAACCTGTATAGATATTAAGAAGCAACTTTTGACTTATCAAGGAAAATTCACTTTGCATCGCTCTTTACAAGCACATGCTTTATGGACAAATATAAACACACTGCAGTTTTATAATTCTCCAGTCCTGTCAGATAATGTACTTGATAAATGCCTGCAAAAGTAATGCAGTAATAGAATTGCTGTAACAAATAACCAACCCCAACATTTAACAGTTGACTTCCAAGCTGTAAAAATGCATATTTTTTCCTTAGATTGTCTTAAGCTGTGAGGCTTGCATTGGCATGGGAAAGGCTTACCCCTCCAAGTCTAGGGCCAACATAACAAGCAAGACCTTTCTTTAAAAAGGGCAAGAGATGTGAAAATAGCAGAGCGCTCTTAACCTTTCTGTAGGTACCAATGGTTGAAACCATGACACACATCTTCTCTAGAAACCATGATTCATACAGAAGCTGCAGATGCACATTACATTGGCAAGACAAGAGGAATCTGAACACAACACAATGCCTGAGTAGAACTGCAGTACCAACACAACAGCGGGAACTTGCAGTTTTTCCTCAATGTAGAACATGAACTGCCAATTCAGATACTTGTGCCTAAGAAGCCTGGCAAAAGATAGGGGAAGTCTGCTCTAAACTCAAAGTTCCTGGTTTGGGTCATTTTTTCCAGACTTTCTGAAATCCATAAACAGACTAAAAATTTTCATTTTGAAAACAGAGCATAAGATCATCAGGAATTCCAACAAGCAGCCGAGAAGGCCCGACTGGCTGCGGCTGTGGTTACACACTGAACAGCAGCAGTGCCCAAACAGTTCTCTCGCTATCGTTTCACTCCCCTTTTTCATACTCGCCTCTGCCCTGCTAGCAACAACATTAGTGCAAGTTGTTTCAACAGTTCATAGCCACATCAGTACCTCAGCCCAGTTCACTGCACAGCAATAGGCAATCCTGCCAACCAGAAGCGCTAGCAGGATGGCTGGAAAGAAGCCAAAGCACAACAGCCACTGAAAAAAAGGAGTCAATCACAGCCAGAGCACAAGGAACTAAAAAAAAAATTTAAAAAAAAAACCACAAACCAAAACACCACACAAAACCAGACAAAACACTTTACCCTCACCACAGGTACGTAGCCAACACTGACTACTGAGGTACTGGAACACCATCAGCAAGATTACATTCATGAGAAGCAAGGCCTTAAATTTAGCCAGTATAGAAATTTTCACTAGTTTTCATCCGAGCAAATTCTGCCATTTCTGAGGAAAAAAGAACAACTACTGGCAGGGGCATACATGTGACCACTAAGTCACAAAATGCCAACCTCTACTAGCAAACCACCATAATACCCTAAACACTCATCAGTTCAGAGCTGGGAATTAACATGCATATTCCAAAGTAACTGGAAGTTTCACAGAGTGAGCACCACCACCTCATTAATTCAGCAAAGCTTTTTTGCAGAAGTTAAATTAGGTGTCAGTCCCATTCTCAACTGACAATAATTACTTCTCAACTCTGAGTATTCTCTACCCTTTGTCAAAAAACCCACAAGGATTTTCATTACTTCAGACTCATTTTTCAAATTCTAACAGAGAACATAGAAATATTGTATCAGAATACTGAATTGAAGAAAGGGGGTTGTGTACAAGTGTCCTGTACATCTCCCATATTTGAAAATAGTGAAAAAACTAGAGAACTTCTCAACCTTCTTTAGATTTTCCAGTGAACATGGAACAAATCCAAGCTGACTGACAAGCAAGCATGCTCCCTGCAATGCCAAAGATCAGGGTGGCAGTAGACAGTTTTTGTAATAATATCCAATTTTCTTAGCTTAATACAATTTAAATTAAAAAACGGTGACCGCAGGCTCTAAGATGGTATTTAAAGAAGTTGTTCTACCAGCAGCTAAAACAACCTGATAACATACCAAAAATAACTAAAAAACCCCTAGTTAAATTCTATCAAGTTGTAGTCTCTAAGTTCTAGCAAAAGTGACAGTAGTGGCACAACATACTGAAATTCTAATGTATTTAAGCTGGATTGGAAAGTGTTTGTTTTTAATTTTAAACAGAGAAGTCTGTTACTGCCTGACAGGCCACAAACACTTATAGCTAGATGAATTCCTGATTATAACTAACAAAATTTTCCACATTAGCAGTCAATTTAGATATTAAAATCATAACCAGAAATCTAAACAGTCTTCTTACACTCAATTTTATCCTTAAAACACTTTAACTACAGACAGTTTCAGATTTGTTCTGTATCAGGCTTCAAGTTGGAGTACAGCAATAATAAACCTCACATTGAGAATGTTAAGTACTAAACCACATTAGTACCACTGAAATTGCTCCCCCAACCCCTTACTGAGACAAGGGTCAGCACAATCCCAACTATTACCTCTATCTTTTCAAATGCATGCTTATCAGCCCAGTGAACTTCTCAGTTTCACATTCCAGCCAGAACAGAGCACTTCCAACAGCACATTGTATAATAGTGCTGATTCAGTACTGACTGAATTAAAACAAAACAAAAACCACTCCACCAAAGGCCTTCTACCGAAATCACCGCTACCTCTTCTAGCTGCTACCATGCTCTCTCAGCTTCCAGCTGGCTTCCAACCTCCAGTTTCTAACCAGCTTTAATGATAGGTGTCTTATAATCTGACAGACCAGAATTAGACTGTTACACACCTAGAAAGATTTTCTGTGACACAAAGAGTCACATATAACACGCCACTTCATAAGATCATAAAATAATTCACCAAAATTCAAAACTATACCATTAAAAAATGAGAAACTTGCCACCTACCTAGCTGTGAAACCAGCTGTTACAAAACACTGACATATCTGAATAAGTGTATCATCATCAAGCCATTTAAGGCAAGAGCTACAGGCCAAACAACTCAAAGATGTCCGTAGGAAAATTACTGGTAACATCACTCCTGCTCACCCCAAAGTTTTTGTTCAGTCTTCTGCTCTGTTCTCTCAACTTGTACTTTGGCCAAAAAAGGTGTATATTGGGAAAACTCTACCTTACTTCATACTTAAAAGATGAGAGTACAAGACAGGTATCCTATTTATGAAACTGGCTGTGATCACAAGAGCCACCTTCACTTCAGACAGTACTGCTTCAGTAAGACACACTGTACATACGGACAAAACAGACACCTAGGCAGAACTTACCCTACTGTGACAAAATGTATCATCAATGGACATATTTTTTTCTAATACCTTCAAAAGTCTGTAACATACAGTGCTGCCTAGACCATCCTTAAAATATACTTATTATCAGTACTATAAAATAGAGGTACTGTAATAGCCATATCTCTGCACATACACATACTCATTCTCTCCCCAAAACACTTCTCTGTACCTCCTATTAAAAGAAACCATAAAGAATGTTGGTGTAGCTACTAATTATCTTCTATATGTTAGCATATACCCTAAAAAATAAGCACTAGCATTAATCTATCAAAACATCTTCTACATTCCCCATAGTAGCAGTTGGTCTGTACTGCAAAAAGACTCTCACAGCCATAGCCACTGGAATTGCTACTACTTTCAAATAAAAACCCTGGAAGTTTTTTAACAAACATAGGTGAAAAACTGTTTCATGTACAACTGTAAGATAACCTAAATACACAACAAATATGTATATCATTTGCTCAGCATCAGGCTCCAAAAAAGACCATTTGAATAACACTGTTCAGCTGACTACGTTTTCAAACTTACCGCATGTTAAGCCTTACACACCTTATCCTGACCGATTACATAAACATTTATGACAAATGTGTCATACAAACCATAAAAAAACCTTGTGGCAAAAAGTAACTAATTTTAGGCTTCCTGTATCTCAGCAATGTACTTTTAACCTGCTAACACAGTGAAACTCAATTTGAAAACATGTGTAATATGCTTTTCCTCAGTGCAGACACTCAAGAAGACTTCATTTAACACTACTGTATTGTGCTGAAAAACCAGCCATTCTTTGTAGCAATTTTATTCATGATTTCTCCTTAAAAACTAGCATTTCGGGGTGTCACAAAATTTGAGTTTGAATATTATACCAGGTGCACCTTCATTCACTGGTCTAGACACAATAATTCAGGTGTTTGTGACCACAAGACTTACTAAGGCTAGTTCCCCATGCAATAATTCTCTATACTGTGCTCACTGACCTGAATGATCATGCAGTCTAATTATACCTTTCTGAAAACGTGATGGCTTCTGAGATGGCTTCCCCACTGAACTTAGTTGTGAGATCAGAAAGTCAGTTCAAGCAAGCATTTCACCCTATTCTGTCATTACATTAAAAATTATGTTCTATGCACTCATTTACCTACTTTCAAAATACCGGACTGAGGCACCTACAGTATTGCTCATTATTAGTTTCAAGGCATGGTAAGATTAGAAGTCCAAACACAGCAGGAGGACGCTACTTTTATAACCATAAATCGCAGATTTCCAAAGTCAATACAGCGTGAACATTAACAGAATTCCACTATTAGTACTGCTGGCCTTACATTCAAGATACAGTCTTAGATATTGGTTCAGACATGCACATTTTCACATGACTCATGCTTATGGTCCTTACTTTTTTCTGTTTCCCTTTCCTTGCTTCTTGCTCTGTCTTTCAGTGGTCTCATGACACAGAAGACATTGCTGTTTTTAGAAAATAGCTTTTTTATTTACTCCAAACAATCTCAAAGAACAAAACCAAAAAAGGTTGGGTTTGTATCATTTTTCTTCTTTATGCTCTGAAAAAAAATATCGGAAAGATCTCTTCCCTGCTTGAGCTTAAGACATTAAAAGCACTTCCTTGTAATTGGAGCAAAAATTTTGCTGGAGGAACCCAAAACTTAAATGGAAACTTTCAGTGCATTTACATGCAGGGCAAAGCACTAGACACTTCACCAGCGCTTTTTTAAAGCAAGCATCTGAGACAGGTGCTAATTAAGAAAACATGGATATAGCGTGAATCACTTCTGCCAATGAGGTTTCACTTCCTCTTTACTCTAAACCTAATAGTTTTCTAGTCATCCACAGTACATTTCTGGAAAAAGCTGGATAGACAAGTTCTGAATTCCCAATGCAAACAGGTCACAAGGAACCTAAAAATAAAGAAGCTCCTGTGTACCAAGGCAGGGGGAGGGAAATCTGCAAGAGACTGCTTTAGGATTTCTAATTCACAAAAGAAGTTCAAAGTAAAATTTGCTTAATATTGCCTGCCACGTTTCACCTTTTTAAAAAAATTAAATTCTGTTTGACTTTGGTATATTAAATAACATCGAGATGCTGGTTTGTCTGGGTTTTTTAAATATTGTTAGTGTCTGCTATGAAAGCAGATGATAAAGTTACTTACAAGCCACTTCCTAGTAAAGAACTTCAGAAAACACATAGCAAAAGAGACGGGTTTTCATTGAGGAAAATTAACTCCATTGCCTCCAAAATCTCCCTCCAACTGCCAAAATAAACAACCACCACCACAAAGTTACCATTTCTGAGATGTAATTACCCTTTATGCCACAGAAAGAAAGTTACCACAAGACACTTAAATTTCTGTAAGGACACTCGATGAGATAGCAAAGCAGCACATGAGATAACCAAGGCATAGTCATCACATAGACGCTGCACCGGTGGCATGACATACAGCAGCTGAACTACATCATGGTTTAAGTCTTTGGTGCCTAAGCACACATTTTAGGCTTTCCCCACACGGATACGTAACCAGCAATTACTGTAAAGTCACCGAGGCCACCAGGGCAACACGGCTTTCGGTGCCCTTTCGGCGGAGGAAGGGAAATGAGGGGAAAAGGGCCATTTCCACCTATTTCGGAGAATAAGGAAACACGCCCGCCGCCCCCGCACCCCCAGGCCGCCGGGGGCAGGCGGGCAAAGCCGCACCGCTCGCACCGGCGACCGCCAAGTGCCGGCAGCGGAGC
>VZZY01019840.1:37081-47747 GCA_013400335.1 Eurystomus gularis | reverse complement strand
GCTGAGGGAGGACGCGGCCAGCTCAGCGGCGTGGCCCTGACGGGGAGCCGGCCGGGCGTGGGGCGGTTCCCGCCGGCCGGCCGAGCTGCTGCTCCCGCAGGAAAAGTAGGACGTCGGTCGGGAAGCCAAGTTGCGCAAGGAAGTTGTGCCAGGAGTTGCTTTGCACGTGTAGCCGAGGCCGGGACTGCAGAGAGAGCGTCTTCCTAGGCCGGCGCCGCTGGAGACCTCCCTGTGGGTCATCAGCCCTTCTGGGGATCCAGGGATGGGCTGCAGCCCTCGCCTTAGCCATGCCCTTCACCTCTCCACATGGCTTCTGCTGGTGGGAGGGCTGCTGAGAGTTAAGGGCTGCTTCTGTGGAAGAAGGGATGACGACATACGCTGGAGGAAAGAAGCTGCACAGGCACACGTGCAATCCTTTGAACCCACCGTGGGCCTTGGGCTTCTGGAGAACCGCTGTAGAATAACAAAACTGATGCAAGCAAACAACCTGGAAATAGATATATTGCTGCTTTCCAGGGAAATAAACTTAACCTCTTGATAATGCAAGGGGAATCTTTATGTCCTTTTATAGTTCCTCTATAAAAGTATGTCTCTGAACCTCCCTAAACACACACTTAAGAGAATAGGTGGAGTGGATATTTGTGTTGAATAAAGTAGCCTCTGTGAGGCAGTACTGTTACCAAATAAACGAAGAACTCTCTTAGTTTAATGCTAGAGTACCTGCTTAAATTATTTTGTCCTGCATCCTAAGTTTATACTTACCAGAACTATTCAATTGCTATTTTCAAGATGAAACATAACTTTACATTTTTGGGTAGTACCCTGCTCTTTAGATGGAATTTTTCTTTCCCAGAATAACATTTGCTCTTTTACAAACTTGTGTAATATTGGTACAGTTCCTGGAAAATGAAAAAAGGGCCCCTCCTTTCCCCAGCAGAATTTTGATGCTTTAGGATTTTTCCCACGCAGCCCTTCCATTTGAGAGTAGCAAGAGATCCATGCAAATATGCTCCAGCTGATCCCAGAATGGCTCATGTGATCCTTAAATAAGACTTTAAGATTACTTTAAATTTCTCCCAAGCATTATTTGTTGTAGGAAATCATAAATTGTTATGTTTTAATACATAAATCATTATTCATTTAGCAAAACATAAATTACTCTTCCACCCTCCTTCCCTTCCCCCAGATAGGCACTTTTTGGAATAGAAGGAAGATTAATTACAATTATGAGCTACTTGGAGAGAACAGAATAAAGAACCACAGAGTTCTGGCTGGCTACAACCATTTACTGTAATAAAATTCATTTTTAGACCTATTTTGGTGAATTTGGGTGCTGGAGAGGTCAGCACACATCGTGCAGCAGAAGCAGATATAAGGCTATTTTGTCAAGGGTGTCAAAGCTTTTTTCGAAAACTACCGGATGTTGGACAATATATTTCCAGCAGTAATTCTTTTCACACAAACTGGCACGTTTTTTTTCTGCTGATACAGTGACCCAGATCAATTATAGTTGTGCTGTGAAGAAAGATACTGCTTCCTAGGAAGGCAGTTTTTATGGAAGTGTAGAGTTTTTCAAGGGTAGCTGATGCAGGTGTAGTGAGAGGGGCACCATCAGCTTTCAAACTCAGTTGCAGCTCTCCCGTGCGCTGATTGCTTGGTGTGCTATTGTCCTCTGAGGAACACGAATGTGAAATAAAATTTTAAAAAATTGCTTTTAGTATTTTCAGTTAAGTTTATGGTTCTCTCCCTATGTCCCTTTGTGTGTTTTCATGAACTGTCTTCCCTCAAAAATGCACTTACCAGCAAAGTGCATGTCAACAGTACTGGAAATTCATATTCCACCCCTGCAAGTGAATACAAGTACTGACAGGAGGATGAGAAGATATTTGCAGCTCTGCCCTGTCAATGACCTTGCTGGAGATTGCTTATGCGAGGGAGGAACAGTCACGGACTAGACGCTAGGAGCAGCCAAGTACGTTTCCACCCAAATGGCCATTACCAAGAAGCTGAAATATAAGAGAAATTAGTTCTTCTTTTTTCTTCTTACTATTACTTAGGATATAACTAAGCATCCATTGGTGAAAATCTTTAGTCATCAACTTTTTATAAATCTTCAAGGTAATCTATTTTTACAAACCACATCCAAATTATGTAGTTATTACTGTACTTAAGAGTAGTCCAACTTCATGAATGCTATACACAAAACTGGCCAGTTTTTCACCTCTCTCAAGTACTTCACTGCCCTCCTTGGGTGGGGACTCCTAAGCAACTTGGTGAAAAATGTGTTGCTTCATTATTTTTTTAAACACGTCAGTAGGGTGACAATTAGAACAAGATGTTTAAAACTCTGAACAACAACAACTGAGAAAAATGCGAAATATAGTATTTCTTACAGCATTGTTACAACATGCAATGCAGTCATTAAACTATTGAAATGCAACACCAAGTTTAATTTTGTCCTATTCTCATGATTACTATGATAATTGCTTTCACTGAAATTTTCAAGAAGCTCTGCACTACCAGCATTGTTTTTGGAACACTTTCCCCCTGCTACTGAGTAGGAACTGTAATTCTTCCAACGTTACTTTTCACAGAATGACCAATCAAAAAATTAAAATGAAGGCAGGAGGGAAACAGAAAAACACAAACCAAAAAACCAATCCGAATCATCACTCTTCAACTCCACAGGATCTTAAAATTCAGGGACAGCTACCAGGGAAATTGGCCGGTGCCCAAGGTGGACAATATTGCAAACATGTCCTGGCTGAACATATAGCCATAATTAAAAACAAACAAGATGTCAGGGTGCACATGGAATGGGATGAGGAGTAATACAGAAAATGAAACCAGCATGTGTCAGCTGGGTGGTGCATCCTCCTACATGCTTGTTGCACTTGTCACGCCTCCCTCCCAGAAAATGAACTCCGAAGGTAAATTACCTCTAAGGAAAGCTGTCACTAATTAGTGAGTATATGGAAAAATGTTCCCATTAAAATATGACAGAGGTAGAAAGTCTGAAATGACTTGCTTGGCTCAGAAAAGTAACATGGGGGACATGATGAAGAGAAGGCAAAGTCAGGTTCTTCTATTCTCCTATGTCACACACCGTTCAGCTAAATTAGAGAGCAGCACATTCAAAACCGATAAAAAGGTTTCCCCCCTTCACATGTTAAGAAGTTAATTACCCCACAGAAAAATGAAGTAATGAACTAGATTAAAAAAGGAACTGGACATTTGTATGGGGAAGAATGATTGCCAGTTACAGGTTCGTGCAAATGTACTTCGAAAGAGAATTTGGATGCCAGTTGCCGGGGTCTGAAGTTGAGCCTTGGCTCACCCTGACGAGGCGGGAGGTTGGTCTGGGCATCCAATGAACCCAGTGCTACTTACCCTGATGCTGCTTGTGTCCTTGTTTACACCAGCCAGGGCTGGAGGCAGGACACCCAAGCAGGAGGCTATGCTTGCGGTTGCAGGTTAAATCTGCTAGTGATAGTCCTCCAGCACCCAGACCAAGGGGTTGTAGACCATTCCCTACTGTACCCCTTGGTGCTTGACCTCCAAAGGTGAGTTGCTCGCCAGCTCCACTGCGAATAATGCAGTGGTCAGGAGCCAATGGAGACATTCCTAGCTGGCTCAGGGCAAACACTTTAAGGAGTCTAACTGTGTCTAGGTATTCAGTTTTCAACACATGCTCAGACATACCAGTTGACTAGTATATCCATAGCCAGAGAGAGTGTGTCTGGGAACAATGTTTCTCCACGTGAAAGACCTTATGCACCAGTATTTTTGCCTGCTTAGGCAGTGGTTTCAGCTTTTTCATTGACATGCTGTGGTGAACCGACCACATGCCAACTAATTCTTTGACACCACATTCCACCGAGAGAGATTGTTGTTTCCACATCCACGCTAAATGTCTGTGAAGGCTCATCTCCACCCCAGTAACGCAGCACTTACAGCAGCACTTTTCCTCCACCCATCACATGATGGGCTTGAAAGTCTTGTTACACAACACAGGATGCAAGGTGGTGATGACACAGCAAAAGCAGAATTGTTTGATGTTTAAATTGCAGGCATCAAAGTCATGAGGGGGCACGTGGCCAGTGTTAAAACATTTCTGAAATAAGTGGGACAAGAAGCGGGGTGTAATCAATCTATTTGCTGGCCATTATTTGACTGTGAGGTAAATTGGGCTCATTTCTCCTTTGGAAGGATTGAGATACAGAGAGAAGCAGAGGCTTTATCTGGCTTTGAAACCATCACATTTGAATATGAAAACCACACCCAAGAGAACAAATAAATAAAAGAAACTACAGGATTAATGTTTTGTGCATGCAAACAATTAAAAAAACCCCACACCCAACATGATTTTCTTTACAGCATCATTCATCAAAGCAGGCATCAAATCTTTTTTCTTCTAATTTTATATATAACCCTTAACTAATTGCATTTTTCTTCCTTCTTTCCCTGTCAGAATCACACTGTGATAAAATAACCTTTCTGCCCGTGTAGTTTTGGATTGAGCATATCTCCCAAGTGTATCTGGAGAGGTTTGTCATCGCTTCGTGAATCCCTGAATTAGCAAAGGAACACGTTCCCAACCTGAGCCATAATGAAAACCAGGCTTTTAAGAAATGAAGCAAATGATTCATTCTTCAAGATAATTTCTACAGAGTGCTGTCTCATGAAAAATGATAGAGTGACAAACTAATGATAGTTAGTTTGGTCGCTCCTCCTCTTGCAGTGGTATCTAGTTAAAAGTAACAGCTAAAAAGGAAAAAAGTACATTATGATTTTCTGAATATATTTAGACACACTAACAGGTGTGGGTTTGCATTTATATATATGCACGGTCTTCATAGGTGTATATATATAGAGCCAATACTGGGCTATACTGAGAAGAAAATGAAGCCCTGTGTAACTTCTGATGTTTTTGTAGGAATTATTGTTTTCTGAAATAATTAACTTCAATGTAACCCAAAGAAAGTATAGCAAGAAATTAATTCACTGTTACTTGCCATTTCATTCTGAAAAATTGCAATGCTGATCTTAAAAGACCCAACCTTCCCTAATGTTTAAAACAAAGGAAAAAAACACTGAAAATCAGTAGTTTGGAACAAAAACCTACTAATGGATATCATTATTTAAGGCTTGGCTACTGTACTGTTGTTATATCAGTCAGCACTTACTGACACATATAGTAACAGGCCAGTAAATACATCTTCTAAACTTCTGCTGAACTGAGACCCAGACCATTATCAGTGTTCCTCTCGATGCCGTAATTGTACAACTAGGTTAGATACAGCACATGGACTGAGGGCCTGATGCAGCTGCTCTTGCTTGGCAGGGCACCAACACGTAACCAGGCACACTTCATTCCCTTTTATGTAATAGCTGTTGCAAAGTAGAAGTTTGTACGTATGAGTTTGTGAGTGGCCAACAGTTCAAGGATGCATCTCCCAGTCAGGTGATGTGCTGCTGTACATAGGGTTATTCTTTAAATGCATGAGGTTAAAACTGACGGTCTTGCGCCCAGGTTCTACATATGTAAGCCCACTAAACACCAAGATAACCAAACAGCAAGGAGAAAAAAAAATCCCACTTTTATGACCCAACTGAAGTGCCAAACTAAAGAAATTCAAAGTTTACTGAAACAATTGAGGAAATGGAAAGCTCTGGTTATCATTGTTTAGAGAACAGCTGTAAATGATCAAATAAAAATGTAGTGGAACACTTTAGTACACCGTTTTTTTTTATTCCAGGATTTTACAATCTTTGCTCTTCTTCCTCCAAAAAAAATTTCTGAATTAAAAAAATCCATATGCATATTAACTAATACCAACTGGACTAGTAAGCTAATAGTTGAAGAGGATGCTTCGCTGCACAGAGTAACTGGAGGTATTGGCATCTCAGAGGAAAGCTGTAACACTCTCTTAATCTAACCCAAATGATTCCTGGGGCAAAATCCCAAATGATTTCCCTGTTTCTCAAAGGTTAATTCCAAAATCTGCAAGTTTAGCTTCTTCCAAGGAAACTTGTTAACAATCTCCTTGTTTGTTTGCTCTTCCTCAATGTTTTTTGAACAACTGCAGTTTCTGTTACATTGTCTCCACAGGCTGGTATTATTTGCATCCATTCTTGCTTTCTTTTGGTTTTGTCATTGATTTCATACTGTTGCTGCTTTGCTGGATTTTAACATCTGCACTATCCCAGTGCTTGGAATGTTGTTGTTAAGAAAACATCTGCATACTTGTTTATGAAATACATTATTATGCCACACTTGGGCTTCAAAGGCCTATAAAATTAACTATGAATGTGAAGAGGTCTACCTGTGTCCATCTTGTGTGACAAGTGGAATGCAGACACTGCCGTAGCAGAGTCTCCATCTCTGGAGACATTCAAACCCCTCATGGATGTGTTCCTGTGCAACCTGCTTTAGGTGAACCTGCTCTGGCAGGGGGGTTGGACTAGATGATCTCCAGAGGTCCCTTCTAACCCCTACCATTCTGTGATTCTGTGACTTTCCCCTCTCACCATGCACAATAAATACTGCTAGGCACCTGTCACAGTAACCTGAATGAAAGGCACGGGCCAGGTCTGAAAACTTTAGGATTACACAAAACTTATTTCAGCTTTCCAGGTTAAAACCAGATACACAGATGTGAAAATATTAACATGATTCTTGATATGAGACTTTAAATATCAGAACTCCAGTCAGATTCAGCCTTGCTACATTATTGCCTTTTAAAATGCAAATAGGTGTTTTGGTTTTTTTTTTAGACATACTTGCTTTTCACAAGACTTGGAAAACCAAGGTTTTACATGTAGGAGCTATCTTCTGTGAGAGATGGAGTTTAAGATCTATAACCATTATACAGGCTATGCTCATATGAAAAGAAACAGGAGGCTTGATGTACAAAGCCCATGCAAATAAGCCCGTCATATCTGAAAACACTGGGAATGATCAGGCCGGTTTAAGGAAGTGGACATTCAGAGCAGTGATTTTGAGCTCTTAGTCATCCAGGGAAGATTTGCCACTGTCAGAATAGAACTACTCATCTTTTTAGAAGTTGTCATGTCAAACTGTACAGCAGACATCCTATGAGCTTAAATCTATGAGCAGTTGTATTTGTCAAGCGTAAACATGAAGCTTTGAGTAGTGTGATTTTTATGAGACTAACAGATTTAACTTTTGCAGCTTTTAATTAATCCTAGATATAAAAAGCTCCTAAAGTACCTCTCTCATTTACCACGACTTGCATCTGTTAACTAAAAGTAAAAAACACTATAAAAATATAAATGTTTTGGAAGATGATTCGTTGAGTTCGTTGAGATGATTCGATGAGTTGAGAAAGTGCACAGTAAAAAAGTAACTAATTTGAAAAGCCAGATGTATGCAGGTTTAAACAAATTCATCTTCCATAATGAGAAATACAGGATGGTTTTCTGTCCAAGTTGCTAATAAGAGATAACTTTAAATAGTCCTTTCTTACAGTAACAGCAGTTGAAACTACTTGGCTCTTTTCAATTCCCACTGAATACTGACTGAATAATTACAGCTCTAATCTTTCACTCTTTACAAAAGTTTTCTGCAGAATTAAGTCATTAAGACAGAGCTTACTGTATCTAACATGCCTATAATTCAATTGTGCTTAATGGCTCCTACCTACTTAATTTTACCCATTTTCCTTTGTATTTGGAATTTCATGAATGTTTTGTCACAGAAGTTTATGAAATAGATGACAAATAGAACATTAGATTTTCATAAAGATACTGACTTAATGGTAAAAACTACAGGAAACATCCAGATGCCTAAGAAGAAAAAAAGTCTTTTAAAGAAAACTATTTTTTATTTACATTCCATGTCTTAAGCACTGCAACAAAGTATATTTTTGAAATCTGTGTTTGAAGTGTGTTTGCCCCTCACTCTGCCCTCCCTTCAAATAAATGAGCCAATTTTATACATATCTACAGTATTTAATAAAGATGTCCAAACCAGCCAAAGTTTTAACATAAGTATTTCAGCACTTAAAAAGAAACATTTAATTTGCTCTCAGACAACAAAATCAAATGGAAACATAACAATCTTCTGAAGAAAATGCATTAAACTGTTTCTCTGTGGGGAATGGCAGTATCTTACTATGATAATTTAACAAAAACAAAAATTTAATTCAAGCAGTTATTAACTGTGTTCTTACTTAAATGCTTCAATGTTTGCCAGCTAATTATACCCGATCAATAGTAAATCAGTACTTTTTTTGGAGTCTGATTTAGTATTTTTTTAACAAATTAGAAGTTATTTGATAGGGTTTTCTATAAATTCTTTGGCTACATACATTAAGGAAGTTAAATACACAGGAAAACTACTAGCTACAAGTATCTTAAAAATAGTACACATTTACAGATTATACAGGGATCAGAGTGCAAACGTGATGAGAGCGTTATTTTCAAGGACTACGTTACTTACAACATCCATTTTTACATCCCAAACAGAAGGCTGTAGACAAAAAAAGATTTAGAAATCTCTTTGCAGGTTTCTTGGCCACGTAAAAATGCCTCAAAATAAACTGTTGCTTCATGTAATAATATTATCACTTTTAATTATGACATATAACCTGCAGTGTCTGTCTCCTCTCTTTCTTTTTTTCTTTTGAAGAATGCAGAAGTTCAGAAACTGCTCATAGAAAGAACAGAAATATTGGTTGTATCCCCATAGGGAATTATAACAATTTCAGATTCTTTTATGTCTTTTGAAGGTCTTTTGTAAGCAAAATATGAAAGCAGAAATCCATGTCGGTCATCAGAAAAAGCTTAGGGTTATAGTGTTTTAGAGAAAATGTGTAATTTTATTCTTGCAGCATTTCTTCTATTTCTTTATCCCAGTTTTCATCACGCTTTTCTGATTCCGTCACCACCTCATACTCTTGAAGCTCTTGTTGTAATTCCTTTTCCCAATCAGCAGTTTCTTCTACAAGAAAAACGTGTAAGAATTAACTTCATAATATAGAATGTTGCTTATCTATATAAAACTAGGTGAATTTGCACTGAATCTCTCTTAAATCCCCCAAATTTTAGGGACAATTCTTAAAAACAGAAGAAATTTCATCTTCTTATTGACCACAGATAGGAATTAATAAATAGAGAAGTCTACACACTTATGTGCATACTATATAAAAGGCAAATATGCATCTTTGTTATAACAAATGCTCCTTTGCAAGCTCATTTCCTACAGCCTTTCAGTCTACTATCAACTGAATCTCCCTTTGTACTTTTAAATCTGTGGAAAAAAAAAAAAATGAAGTGCATAAGTTTGTTGGATATACTGTTATTAAAAAAAAAAAAATAAAAAAAATCAAGATCAAATACTGTGGATAATTTTAAAAAAGCAGCAGGTATTCTCCACACTGACATTTGTAGCCAGGCAAGCTCATTTAATCAGGGTTAAAGGTAATCATGTTTCATACTTCAGGGCAAAAAAATGAGTCAGAAAGCATTCCTGTGTTGTTAATCTCTGTTTTAATTAGCTCTACCTATCATATGCAAGAGTATGGGGGAGGAGGTTGGCGGTTCATGTGTGACATGTTGGTTAGTAATTCAGCCTAGATATGAAGGTACATAATTCCATAGTCCAAGTCACTAAGGCCGGCTGAGATTTCTCTGAACATATTGCACATTAATAACCTATTGAAATACTTCCATCAAAAAAATAGATGCAAGGAACTGATATTACTTAATATCTCAATCTTGCCTATGTATCTGAAAAAAAAATAATTCAGAAAACAAGGATTCAGCAACATCCAAAACACAGTGTAAGATAAATTGTGAAAACTGTATCATGATAAGCATCTACATAGGCAAGTGCCTTCATAGTAAATTACTCATTGTGTATGGCCAAAGTCATATCATCACAGATTGCTTTTATGCTTTTAAAATTGATATTATTTCTTCTGAATTATTTTAAGTATAAACTTCTCTATTTCTTCTCATCATTCTCAAAGCTATTTGTTAAATTGTATTTGTTTCAGATACATGTAAACCTTTTACAGCAGAGGCATCTGCAAGCTCCCATGTGGTGCAAATACTGCCTTTTTCTGGAGGAAAACAGAGCCTGACTTCCAAATACTGTACTTTACCTACAAGGGTGTCAATTAAAGAAAAATATTCATACACATAAGGACCTATGAAAAAGGCGCAGGTAAAGGAGGAAGTAAACAGAAAAAAAAGACTCCACTGTCAGTTTCATAAAAGAGCCACCTGAAAGTTTTTAGGTTCTTTGGATTTAAACTGATCACAGCTAACATCCTAAGATGTGGCTCCACTGTGGTGAGAATTGCAATTAATTTCTGTAGTATTTCATTGCAGGTTGTTTCAAACACTTTGAAAAATGTTCATGAATCTACTTTCCTAAATCAAATTACATTTTTTTAAAATCAACCTGTCTTAGAATTGCTGTATTTAAGACACAAAGTAATAACAACAGCTGTACCTTCTACTATTGAAGTCTCTTCTTTCTTTTTGTCTAGCACCAGTTGTTCCATTTCTTTTCTTAGGTCTTCCTGATTCAGATTACAGGCATCAAAAGCATCACTCACAAACTCTGATACACCTGGACTTGTGGAAATCTCTTCCTCATCCTGCAGTTAAGATAGTTTTGTATAAGCTTACCCAA
>VZZY01019840.1:24686-37064 GCA_013400335.1 Eurystomus gularis | reverse complement strand
GGGGGGGGGGGGGGAAGAAGGTGTTGCCAGTACATACTTCCACTCCTGTAACTGACTGCCTTTTAAAAAGAGTCAGAAAAAAACCCAAACCAAATTATTTGCTTTTCATCCTAGGCTTTTTTGTGTGTTTTCTTAACTTTAATTCTGTTTTTGTAATCTGTCGAAACAATAATGATAGTTTAGGCCGGTACCTAAGACTAATACTAAATTCTGACCACAATTCAGTAACAGTTTTCTACACACAAATAAGATTAAGAGAGGACTGTTCTTTGGAAATATTTCTAGCTTAATTTAGTCCACTGCATATTACTGGGAAGTGAACGCACAGCTCTGCTTCTGCCAAGAGTGTTCTCTGGCACTGATTTTACAAGCCAGAAATGAACACGGATCATTACATGCAGAAGTTAAAGGTTTTTGCAGTATCAAGCAAAACTCTTCTTGTTGTTGCAATAAAATAATGTTGCTGTTGCAACGCATCATTTAGATTTCCTATATTTAAGCCTGACAACTGCTGAGGAGTTAGACAGAACGTGGCACATAAATATTTATATGAAGGTATTCCTCGTGTCTAAATGCAATGCAAACCTTCTACTCCAAAACATTTTGGAAATGTGACTCTTCAGATTAAAAATATGTTTTATTGCAATGTACAGGGTATTAAAGTATTCCTCAGATAAAACTACTGTTTCTTCTACTGAAAATGAGTTTAAAGTGTATGTACTAAAAATTAATATCATAGCAGAACAGCAGCAGGTTAGGACAGTGAGATATTATATTATTACGGTTTCATAGCACGACTTACTCAAAAGGATGCATAATTATGTGAAAAGTAACAGTTTCACATACTAATACCAGATAAAATATAACAGCGTTTTTACCTCTTGAGATTTTATTTGAGGCTTTATTGTAACAGGAGGTGTTTTTGGCCGTACTGTTTCTAAGAAAAAAAGAGGGGAAAAAAAGTAGATTACATTTAAATATATAAAGTTCTCATTTAATCTGTGTAGCTATTAAGTGTACTAGGAAATACTGTATTTTAAGTTTTAAGGAATCCTGGTGGTTAAATGATGAATTCAGCCATAGGAGAAGCATTTGTAACAACAAAACGGAAAAGAAGCAATTTTCTATTTTTAATTAAGGCAAATTTAGCAACCACTTCCATAATATGACTCAAATCACAGGAACCCTTCTGCCCCTCAAAACAATCCAAAGAACTACATAAATAGGAACAGTTGGCAACCTGAGAGAATGTCTTTTGTAAAACGCAGATTGCACCGCGTGTCACAAGATCCTTAAAGCTACAAAGGTGTAGACTTGATCATGAAATCCAGTTACAAGCTATCACAGAAGTTCCTAAACCCCCTTGGTTGGGTGCTACTAGTGACAGGGGCACTAGTTAGCTCTTAGGGATACCAGGCTACATCTCTACGCACACTCCTAAGAACACAGGAAAATTGTGCTCCACAGCCTTCTTTCGCACAGGCAAAGGAAGTCACTGAAAAACAAACCCTAGAAGCTGTTCCAAATTTCTTAAGAAAACTCACTATGCATTCCATATTTAGGAAGACAATGAGTGCTTACAAGCAAGGAGAGATCTTTTTCTCAGCAGGTAAAGGAACACCCCAGCTCTCTTCCTCATGCAACTAGCAGGGTAGAGGAGTCATAGTAAAAAGCCAGGTGGCTACAAGAACACTCAGCACACAGGGCAGGCTGTAGTAGTGATGGAGTGCTTGCTTGGCAGTTCTATCTGTTTAAACATGCTGAGCAGCTCTGAGCCTGCAGCTCTGCTTACTGCAGCGTGCTCAAGTGGACCCTTCCTGCTTACTCAGCAATTTCTGAAGAGGGATTTTTTTTTTCAGGTTTAGTTTGTAAAATTAAGATCAGTTCTAATTAAAATAATTCCCTAATTGGTAGCTGTCACTGCTTATACAGCTCATCTAGTTAATGCCCACTGCTCTCTCCCATCTCCTCTCTTCCTTCCCAGGCTTCAGAGGATCTGTCACTGCAGCCAACACCACAGCCAAAGAGGCTCCAGCACTCACCTGGGCACAAGCCCTTTGCTGTTCAGTGCCAAGTGCCCACAGCGCCGAGCAAGAGAGGTGCCTCAAGCTCCATCTGCTGCTCTCAGACAGAAGCGGCACAGCAGCTCTGCACTGGGCCATGCACCAGTCTGACGTGACTAACGTATTTATTAGCCCTTGTCTGGATCTGCTGGCCTGGCATCATCTCCTCCACCGCTGATGTGCTCTCTGCCCCGAAGTAACTTCAATCCCAAGTACATGGTTGCTAACACCTGGAGAAGGACTAGAACTCTTACGGAGTCTCTACACTAGAACGTGGTATGTTTTCCATTTGTCCCTTTTTTCCTTTCACATCAACCATGCTAATTGAACTTTGTGAAAACAGCAGGTAAGGAAGAGACAGAAGTAAAAATGGAATTAGTTCTATTTTATAGACATCACTCAGCTTTAAGAAGAAACTCTGAGCATTATGAAGATTTACCAACAGGCAGTAACTTCCAGTTTTAGCCTCCAATTAGGGAATCCAACCTTCCAAAAGGTTATTTAAATAAAAGATAACACAGATGATACAGAGCTACCCAAATCTCTGCTGTTTTCAAAGCAAACAAAACATGGATTTAGTAGTCAGGTAAATGTATCCTTGCCATTACAGAATATACAGTTACTAGGACAGTAAATCAATCTGCATATCCTATAGTAGTCTTCCAAACTATGAGATCTGCAACAGGCCAAAATACAGTGCTCGGGTTTTTTTCATGTGTGTGGGTGTCTTTTCTGGGCTAGCGGGGAGGGGTTGGTTTGTTTGCTTGTTTTTTTATTTTTTTTTTTTATAAACACATAAATCATGTTGGGCTATTTCTATACTGTCTTTGTCAGCCTTCCCAGGGAACTCTGGTCCCCACAGCCCACTGCCATATGCTGGCAATAGTTACTCTTCTCCAAGGCTAGCAGTCTGGAGGGCATCTTGCATAGATTTGACCTACAGTCTGTGCTCCACGTTAATACGCTCAAGTGAGGCCATGATTTTTTTAAGGTTACAAAGCCTGAAATAGAATGAGTAGTGTTTTTGTGATTGACAGCATGCTGTTCAATATGGGGACACGCTGCAATGTTTGACAGTACATAGCCCATTGGGAAAGCAGACAACTGTCCTGGATAAAAAAAAAAAAAGTCAGAATTAGTGCCTCCTGAGTCTGGAGTAGATTCTGGAGCAACCTGTCCTGTCAGCATTGCTCGGATTTTAACTCAAACTACTTCGTTCATTCTAGATGGGGACTTTGGCTATGCTCACACATATGCACTCTGAACAGAACCTGTGAGAAACAGAATGAGACAAACTGACAGCAAAGGTGCACATACACACAAGCTTGAGGAAACTACTACAGTCCTTTTTGAAAAGGTATCTTCTATGCAACATGCAAGCCTGGCTCCATAATTCCCCTCCTAATCTCCCCTTCACCCCAGGGTTCAGCTGCCTGTGTCCAAGAAGCCAAGGCCCAGCTGAGTAACCTTAGCTCAGACTATGCTGGAAATTACAGAGTTGTGCAAAAGAGCTGTGAGAAAGTCTTTAAAAAGATAAGAAAGGTGAAATTAAACTGGGGTAGGATTAGAAAGATGGGATCATGAGCAGTTCAAGGACTCAAGAGGAAAAAAAAAAGTAAAAATACTATATTCAAAAGGGGGGAAAAAAGTCAACTTGGCAGTGATCATTTGTCAGTCAAGCCAGCAGTATCAGAAGGACATAAGTATTAATGTATTTCATGGATGATGACAATTTTTTGATGTTGAGGATATCAGAATCTGTTCTAAGGTGCAGTGAAAGCTTTCTCCTTTTGCTTAATGCCTGCTCAGCCTGCCAAGACTCTTGAGGTGTCTTACAAGGGGTGGTAAGGGTACCCAGCTTAAGCTTAAGATTTAGTGAGCTACTAGTTATCTTCTGTGTCTTCGCCAGTAACTGCTTTACACTCTTTAAGTTGCATATATTCCTGCTTGCAGAATTTGTTTGCATGCAGATAGAGATGCTCAGTGGTTCACAAGAGGGTCAGTAAGAATCATCTGTATAAATTGATCAATGTAACTGGAGACGATCATGTTGAAGTGGTTTTTTCAGCTCAAGGTTGCATCCCATGTAGCCTCCTGGTCCCCGTCTTCCTCCATTTCTATAACACGCTGTGGGCCTTTCCATGTCCTGCCTGCCTCTGCCTCCACCACCACAGTAATTCTACCCTTGTAACACTGACTAATTCTCTTTGGCTTGAGGCCTAAGCAAAAACCAAGAGCAAACCATATAGCAGCTGGCTGGGTTGGCTGGTACCTGCTGTCTTATCAGGTGAACCAAAGGTACCTCCTACTTCTGACAAGTCAAAAGTGCACAACAAAGACCACTAGTGGCCTTGAGCTGTTATACATCAAGTACAAGATACCATCTCTTCCGATTTCCACTCATCTGACAAAGTTGGCTGAAATTGGAAAATGGCTTAAAAGCAGTAAGAGCCTCCTCTTCCTCAACGTGGACAAACAAACCAAGTATGGTGAGAGAAGCTCTGATTTAATAGGAAATCCAGGATAAAAATTCAATGCCGCAGTCAGTGTGTAACACTAACTTAATGAGCTGTGCTAAAACAAATCCTTTCCATACCTGTCAGTTGACTGTCCTCTTCTCTGCCTTTGTTCTCTTCTTTTCCTACTGCTTGCTGTTGAGCTGCAAGTGCAGTGAGTTGTGCTGACTGTTTAATTAAGGACACTCTGTAGAAATAATTTCTCCAGAACACCTCCTCCTTTACGCTAGAGAGGATAAACAGATTTTGATTATTACATTTGAAATATGGTTCCTTTTACCATCTATCAATGAAACAAAATTAAATACGCAGAGGGAAGGAGTAGACATAGCTGCCATTTAAGTAAAAACTAAAAAAAAAGACATTTGTGATATTAACAGAGTTTAAAAAAATCCATCACTTGGAAGTTCTTGATCTCTTACAAGACAGTTACAATGGACTTGCAATAATAATAATGTTATGTCTTTAGAAAAAGCTTAACAGCATGCAGCAATACATAATTTGGAATCCTTTGCCAAATTATGTAAACAAATCCAACAAGCCAAATAACCCTGTTCTCTTCACTTTCTCTCCAAACCCAAAATTCTATCATTGTCAAACTATTTATCTACATCTTCCCCAGACCTCGAGTGGAACTGTAACACCTTTGACCTATAAGCAAAAGCCATTCCTAGATTGTAGCAGAACTATTTCACTATCTGCGCAGCTTTCAGCATGTCCATGGGACCTTCAGTAACTAGAAACTGCCATCTCAGAAATGACCAGCTCTGATAAGTGGGAGACTATCCCATTTCTTAGGTAACGCTTCCCTCTGATAATCCTCCAGCAAGCAAGAAAGGACCCAACCTTAACCCAGAGGGAAAAGAAGCCAGTAAAGGTGAGAGCCATGGGGCAGAAGGTATGTAGGGGAGGGCCGACAGGGCCGGCACCTTCCCACCCGTTCAGGCAAACTGTGACCTGCGAGACTAAGAACAGGAAAAAACCCCAAACTATTAAGCAATGTGGTAGAATAGGCAAAGACAGCATGGACAGAGGCTGACAACGGAGCATCACAGGCAGATCTGATGAAGACCTAGAATATGTGTAGAGCTTTAGGACTGACAGCAGCAAAGAACAGCAGGGAAGGGGGCAAATAAAATGAGGAGCTGGGAAGGTTTATAAAAGAAGGAGATGGAAGACAGAAAAGCTCAAAGAAAGGTATTTTCTTTCCTGTTTCCATCCTTAGACAAGGAGACTAATGTTGGTAACTCCTACTTAACAAGAATGTTGACCTGTGAAAGAAGTTTTAGGAACAGAGTCTGGGACTGGAGAAGGAAGGAGAGCAGCACTGGAATAAAGCTCAGATGAAGAAGACATACTGAAACAGGCCATAACTGCTGTGACAAAGACATTATGGATGTTCTAGTTAGGTCCACTAGAAGGAAGGCAGTCATAACAGAGCTTTTCCCTTTGCCTTTCAAAACCAGTTTTTCTTGCTCGCATTGCTCCTGTTTTGCAATGCATTCTTTTACCACTTCTCTGGGGGACCTCTGTCTATCTCTAATAACCTTTCTGGGGTGTCAGTTACACTAACAGATCCAACCATTTTTGTTGCTGCATTTACCTTTGTTTAGGAAAAAGATTTTCAATTAATTTAGCATGAGGTGCATGGAAAAATTTAAGGCCTCTCCCATACTTAGTCAACAGGTCCTCATCAGTTCTGCATGTCTAACAGATCTGCTTCTTTCCTGCAATTGCTAAACTGCAACGCACATGCAATATTCCATGCATTTGAAATTAGCAGATATTAAATACAAAGGAAGTACATAAAGAAAGAATTGAAGGAAATAAAAAGAAGAAGGAGTAATTTACAAATATTTTCAGCACATTAAAAGCACAGCAATACATAGTTACCAGCAGAAATTACTTACTGTTTGGGAACGAGATCAAACCTCATCCTGTTGAGAAGTTCATCTTCTTGTAACATCACCATTGCAACAGGGTACATTTGATCAAAGTCAAAATTAAACTGTACACCTGCTGGAGGATCCCGCAGAAAATTTCGTTTATCCTTTGAAGAACATACTTATGGTCATTAACATATCATATTTCACACAGAAGACCAGCAAAACAATCCCACTTCCCACTTAATTCTATCGTACCATAAAGTTGTAAAATCTTTATAAAAATAAAAAATTATATTGAGGATCTACTTTGGCTCTAGTTGATACTGAAATAACTGTTTACTCTTGCACATGATCAGTGTAGTGACAGGCATGTTAAAAGAAGTATATTGAAAATACATAATTTAATAATGCCAGCCAAACTTATATTGAAACAAAAAGGAAGTTTTAACCTCTCCAGTAGAAAAATTTCCCCATCTTAGAGGAGATGAAAAACTTACTGCTGATAAGGCCAGTATTTGTTGTTGAATTGTCTCTTCTTCATTGCTGTCTACCCAGGGAGGCACTGCTGCTTCTGTTATTGAAAGGAGGGAAAGAATTGCATATATATTACTTTAAAAAAACCCAAACAAAAAATCTTAAAGTAACATACAACATCAGAAAAATAAGCAGACTTACATCAGTAAGCCAATTCATTGTTGCTTTTTCCTAAACTAAGCTCAATGCATGAGAGAAACTCTAGCAATGGATCTTTGCTTATCAAAGGTAAAGGAAAAAAATAAATTACATAGTTGCTGATTTCTGTTATCGTAAAACTAAAACTGGGGGTATTTCTTTGCAGTGTGCACCAGCCAAAACTTGGTGCTTCTTAGTTTAGTTACTGAATTACTGCTGTGTAACTGGTTAAGCTGCCTGCAAATAGAGATTTCTAGGTTCACTTTAAACTTGTAAACTTTGTCTAAGTTTGCAAAATAACTTCCTATTAATTTGCTAACACCCACAAGACACCAATTCTTTAACTACAGAGAAAAATAAATTACAAATTTGTTTATAAATTACAGTGTTATACACTGAATAAGCATACTCGTCAGCTGGTTTATTTACACAGATACTTCCAAAATAGTTCTGTATGCTGTATGTAGAAGAAAACAAACTATATAAGTATAGAAATCTATTAATCTCTTTACTATCAACACAAATTTATCCTGCAGAGATATTAAAATGCATCTGTAACAGTTAATAAGTAATTCTTGTGCACTTAAACTAAGAATTCTTATTTGCCTATGCAAGATCTTTTACCCTCATGGATTCATATTTGATGCTAATGCTTCTTTCACTTAAGCCATCTGTTACTACTCCTCTTGCCAATCTAGCTACCTATTTTCAGGAAACTTGTAGAAATATATTAACAGATGACAAAGTTTACTAGCAGAGATAAAAAGACAGAAATACAGACAACGCAATCAGATAAGCAGTGTTGCAAGAAGAAACCAGACTGAGTACAGACTCTATGAAAAATTTTATCACAATCCATTTAAAGTCAGCGCATTTTCAAGATTAACAACAGAGCTAATTATTCAGACTGTTAGAAGTTACTGCATTCAGGTAACATGTTAAAAGAGATAAAAGTCAATGATGAAGTATAACATTAAAAAAAAAAAAATTAGTGCTTATTTTAAAGTCTCAGATAGATCCACTGATGTCAATAATACCTGGGTGGATAACTCAAAGGATATAGATCACAGATAATTATAAAGCAAATGATTTATGGGAAATTAAAAGAGCAATTATGCCTTTAATGTAAGCAGAACAACTCCTAGAGCAAAATTAATTAAATACTATAGTGCAAACCCTAACCAATGTTTTTATTTCATTACAAAAACATGACATGATTGCTAAAGCTAAGTAATCAACATGCCTGTTTTCCATAAATACACTGGCTTAAGATTCACAACAACAGTATGCGATCAGCTTTGCTAGCACAGTGATCTTTAATATGAAGTTTAAACAAAATTCAGCTTTATGAAATCTAAACCAAGTAGATGATGTAACACTAACCTCACTTAAAAATGTCATCTTCCTATTCCACAATATATGTAAAGTTCTGCCATAATGTGTTTCATTAAACAGAGTTTTGATAGATCGGGTTTGGATATACCTCAATTACCCAGCTTCCAGCAAGTATTAGCTTATGCAACGTTATGCATTATCCAAAAAAGCATATATTACCTGATTTTTTTGTTTGCTGCTCTTGGACAAATTTT
Organism: Eurystomus gularis; assembly: GCA_013400335.1. Taxonomy (NCBI): domain Eukaryota; kingdom Metazoa; phylum Chordata; class Aves; order Coraciiformes; family Coraciidae; genus Eurystomus; species Eurystomus gularis. Next base: position 28,338 of record VZZY01019840.1, on the reverse strand, counting down.
TTCTGTTCCTTCTGAAAATCTCCAATAATTGTCTAAAATAAAAATCAGGAAACCACAGTAAAAAAACCCTGTCACTCCTCTTGTTTCATGTTCACTCAAAATGTTTTCAAATACATTGCAGGATCACATTCTTATACCCATGGTGGCCTTTTTTGTAAGTTAAAGCTGTTTCATGTAAATCATACTTTCCCTTTTACTGAAACATTTGATTTTGCCTTTAAAAGTGTAAACTATTATGTACGCTTGCAAAATTATATTTATAGTTTTATCAAGTTTGAAGGACAAAAAAAAGGAAGGAAAATTCTAGCTGATAATTTGAACACCAGAATACTATGCATATACACTTACTGCCTTACCATATCAGACTACATAGACGTTTAGACTTAAACATGTCTTTAAAGCATTAAATACACTGTTGGCCTCACAAAAAGTTTCAAGAGTTGCTTTAGAGACATATCCTTTACAATAAATCAGACTTGTAAACCTGTTAAGTAAGATTTTCAGAATGTCTGCTTAGCTGAAATCAAGTAATCCCTCCATCTATATTGCTGACAAATTTTCATCAAAAAATTATGTTCAGAAATAATCTATATTGAATTTATAATTTAAAAAATGGAGAATAGTTCAGAAGTCAGCATGCCGTAATCTAGATGTAACAGGGCAAATGATGTTCTGTAGTTGAAAGCAGAGGCAAAAAATTATGAGGCTAGAAATGAATACTTAAACTACTCACAAAATACAAATTTTATGAAGTGACATCGATGGCTTAACAAGGTGCCAAAAAGCATGCAAGTCTTCAACCTAAACCCCGATAAATTCCTTTTTTTTCCCCCCTCCAACAACCCAGTATTTCACTTTAAGATTAACACCAGTGAGAGAACTACTGTAGTGCCTGTTATACAAATAGATCATTGCAGTTATGAATTTTTGGTATTTATGGAATAAAAATAACTTATATGCTGTAAGAAAAAAAGCTTTACAATGATATGGCTATAATCCTGTTTTTTCCATTTGTAAACTTATTAGTCAAAGCAGAGAATTCATATTACTCTAAAGCATCCACAGAAAAAATAAATGGTATTTTAGGCATAAAATATGCTGTAGGTACTCAGCTACAGTTTCTTGGGAGCATTATTATTTGTGTATTAAATTACCAACCAACATTCTTACTTGATTTTTCCTTTTTGGTGTGGATCAAAATTACATTGCACTCTAATATAACACACTAAGAAATATAACTCTGCTATTATATATAGACAGTTGTCACAAAGTCAATGAAATCTGGAGACAAAATTCGATCATAGCAGAAATTCAGAAGTGTCATTTGATGATTAATTTGGAAGACAACATGAACACTAATTATATCAAGAAATTGAATTTCATTGCATTTAAAAAAAGAAAGGCAACACTTTAGTTACCCTAAAGCAGTGTCTGAGACAGGAACAAGAGGAGGGGTCTGGCTGCACCTCCCATGTCTGACACTGCTGGATACACAGTCCCACTACAGCTGGGTTGGTTTTGGTCAGTTCCCCTTCCAAGCTACCTTCACTACCAAACACAGAACACCACATCACAATTACTGCTGCCTTTTTTCTTTTTTTTTTTCCTCCTTTTTCTGCCAAGTTTGTGAGTTAAAGCACTACAAGAACACTTGCTGGCAGAAGTTAAGCAACTGGAGCTGGCAGCCAGGACAGGGAGGGCAAGGGGTAAGTGGCAGGGTTGGGGTGGGGGAAAGAACAGGACAATAATAAGCTGTTTCGTTAGCTCAATGGGTCTTATGAAATCAAACTTGTGTATCTCTAGGGTCACAGTAAACAATATCCACAAAGCTGACTAATTCTGAATCTTGCTCCAGAGATGCATTGAGACGCAAGCTATAGCATTCCTCTTTCCACCTTTCAGGTTGGTTGGAACTAGATGATCTTTAAGGTCCCTTCCAAGCCAAACCATTCAATGATTCTAAAGAAACCGGGGGGGGGGGGGGAAATCTNGGGGGGGGGGTGTGTGTGTGGAAAAAAACATCTAACCCACATCTCCCAGACATCCCCCAACTTCCCGTCTCTACTAATTTTTCCAGCCTTTCCTCCGGTATCACTGTTTTTCCTATTTTTTTCTGGTCTTTCTCCAGCGTAGCTACATTCTGAAGGAAATAAACACAGCTGCAGTACTGAGTTAAGCAGAGTGACCATTTTTTTGGCATGCCTACCCTGAATAAACATTTCAGTCATGTACTTTTATCATGACAGGAGATATCTGCTCTTGAAAGATGCAATTCCTGAAGCCAGCTTAAAGAAATGTTATCCCATGCCAGATCTGCCCCATGCTGTAACAACAGTAAGCAAACAGATCTTTCAGGTCAAGTATCTAGAAATAAAATACCTTATCAATGATACTGTCGATTTTTCCTTCTTCCACAGACTTCTTTATTGTCTGTGCTGTTTCGGCAACGGATTCAGATATCTTTTTTGTAGCAGCAGTGGCAAAATTGAAGAGGTAACCTTTCACAAAAAAGAAGAGAAAGACCTTAAAAAAAAAAAAATCTCTTTACATTCAGTTCTCTTACTAGATTTATTTTCCTTTCTCTTTAGCCATCTGGATACCTAGTTAAAAGCTTCTTTCAAAAATCATTTAACTCAGCTTATGGCTTACAAAGAACTCCTAAAATGCCATTTATCCTTTTCTAGTCGATATTCTTCAGTGATGATGATTAAACTCTGTTTGATCGCACTTTCTGTAAATCAAACTTTTATACGTGAACCTGGTTTACTAAATCAAACATTCCAAATGGTCCTTGAAATACTGCTTTCCAGTAATTTTCTGAAGCGGCGTGTCTTTCCTGATTTCATTAAAGCATTTTAGAGATATTAAACAATAAAGTAACTTTAGCAACAGTATTAAAACAAAAGTAAATATTTAGGAAAATCAACATGCACAATAAAGTCTCATGAAGGATGCAAATGTATGAAAAAATTCAGGTAAGTAACATCTGAGATTCCTTCAAAAGTCTTAAGAAAGAAGCTTGTTCTCAATGTTTGCCCTTCTCTATTTCGCATTGTCTTTCTCTTAACAGCTCCATGAGAAGCACTGTGGCCCTGTTTGCTTATTTTTCTGAATCTGTTCAGTTTCAGAACAACAGTAACAAATATTTTCAAAGAGTAACTAGCACTTTTTATATTAGCAGTGCTGAAGTGAAGAAAGGTGACAGGGAAAGAACTATGTAGAATGGGTAGTTGCATTGTACTGTTCATTTTTAATTAAGAACAAACTTGCAACCGGCAGTGTCAAGCGCTGCCTCAGAAACATTAAATATAAGTTTACCAACAAAAGATCTTAAAGCAACATTGGTGTTGTTTATCAGATGACATGTCAGAAGCACTTTATTACATCTGAACAGTTACATTATGACTGTAATATCCCCGTTACAGTATATATAATGATAAAATGTTGGGAAGTGCCATAGCAAATATAATAATATAATAATTGCAGAGGGATCTAGATTGGAGCACTAGGCAATCATCAATGGCATGAAATTTAACAAGAATAAACACCAGATTGTGCACCTGCGATGGAGTAATGCTGGGCACAAGTGTAAATGCAGAGAGGAGTAGCAGGAAAGCAGCCCTGCAGAAAGGGGTCTAGGCCTGCTGGTTGA